>JAHHUM010002414.1:0-288772 GCA_036173005.1 Crenichthys baileyi
CTTGCTGGCTTGGGGGGGCAGGGGGGGGGCCCCAGGCTCCCCGCCTTTGCTGTGTTGGGAGAAAAAGGGGTGGAGGTGAAGCTGGGAAGGTAATGTCTGGTTTGAGGAGGGGTCAGGGATGTTATGGTCTCGTGTGGAAAAAAAAATATGTGGGCTGAACTGATGATACGGGAATTTTGTGGGGGTGTGTGTTGTTTTGTGTTTTGTGTGTGGTGTGTTCGCATGTGATTGATGAGGTTTGCTCGGGTTTTTTTTTTTTTACCATAGATAATATGGCAAAACAGACAATCCCAAGCGCATGCGGGCCCAAAAAGATTCCTCCACTCCTACCGGTCCGTGAACACTTTAAAAAAACAGATTTTCAGATCTATGTGGGTGATTTTCAAAAAAAAAAAAGCCCCAAAAACATGCAAAGATCTGTATTAATTTTTGTGGATTCTCAATACTTTGTTTTTTTTTACGTACCGTTATACCCCCTATACTTTCCCTTGTAAAAACAGTCATGGGGACTTTGGATAAAAACATTTGCTGAAATTTTTTGACATTTTTTTTATTTACCCCGGTCATAATTACAGATCGACTCCGGGTTTAAACTGTGACAAACCAGAACCCCTCATTCACAAGGCATCTGAAGCAGGGGTTGTTTTAAAAAAAATTCTGGGGGGCCCCTTTTTTTGGGCTTCAAAGGATTTTTTGTGTGACTCCCAACCAATTCAAGAATGGGCAAATTTGGCGTGCCAGCATAGACACTTTGAAGAAGCTTTACACCTTCTACCTTTTTTGGGTTGATTGTGGGGAAATGTTTGGACACCCTGTCTAAAGGGGCGTCAAACCTGTTTTGCCCTTGCTCTTTAAACTTGCTGATAATAGGAAATTCTTTTCTTCAGAAAACAATGACTTTAAAAATAAAAATGCAGTGGGTTCATTATTATCAGCCATATTTTCACCCTTGCCCCGAGAAACACCAAAACTGCCAACTGGGGGAAAAAACCCGCTTTTTAAAATTTGGTTAAAAATTGTTTTCCAAAACACAAGCATGTCTGAACCTTTGTCAACCCTTTTTTAAGAGCTTTTTTACCACAGGCAGCAAGGGGGGAAAAAAAGAGTTTGAAGGTTAAAAAATCACCTACTAGGGAAATTATTATTTTTAAAAAGGCCCTTGATCAGAAAAGGAGACACTACTTGGGGTTTTACTTCCCTAATAAAAAAAAACCTATGTATGCAATTGCTCTTAATGATAGTTCATCTTTTTTTACCCCACTCACTTCCTCCCACAGTCCAAAAACACGACTGTTTTAGGTTCTCTCTAAGTTGCCCGTAGGTGTGATGGTTTTTTTGGGTCCTCCTTTTCCTTTTTTTTTTTGCCCAGTAATGGGCTGGCGACCTGTCCAGGTGTACCCTGTCCCCCTTCCTGTAGACCACTGAAGATAGGCTCCAGCTCCCTGTGACGCTGTAAAAAAAGCATGTATAAGAAAAGGGATGGATTTCTTTGTGACAGGCTGTTTTTACAAGTAAAGTTCCCAAAAGTGGATTTTAAACTGCTTTTTTTTCCCCCATTATTTCTACTTTTTTGTAATACAACACTGACTCCTCTCTTGTGGTAGGTACCATGTCATTCACATGTCAATGCGAAGAGCCTAAACAAAAACAAAACAAAATAAATAAAATTTGAAACAGTTGATGTTTGGAAGTTGATTTAAATCATGAGCCCTATTTATGGTTTTTGTTTTGGTATTGTCTGCTTGTGACAAACCTTGTTCATGTCCAGAACAGCTGCAGTGGTAATGAAGTCTTCTGAGAGAGAAAATAGAAGCAGAAGCAGCTTTACTGTTGGAACAGAGCCAGCCACAGAGTAGTGCTCAGGTGCTTGGTGTTGGGGGCCAATCATCGCAGGGTAGGCTGTTCCTAATGAGAGGATCTCCATGATCCAGTATACGGAACAGGGCACCCTGACCCTGATTCTTCAGTCCTTATAGCACCGGGCACCAGCTGCTGTTACGCCCTACATGAAATGAAAATTAAAGGAGGACACACACTTAAGTGTTTGACCTTACAATATTGCAAAAGCAAAACAAAGATGAATGTTTGGATGGTTGTTTTGGGAGGCAAAGTGGTAAGACTTCATATTTTAAAGCTCACCATCATTTTCAATGCTTGATTACAAATGTTTTAAATTACATTTTACCTATTTCCTGGAACACTTTTTAAAGAGACTCAAGTTAAAAACAAAGTACCAGCAGAGTTGGTCCTAGGTTCTATGAGGCTGTGAGTCAAATCTAATTTTGGGAGCCCACCCTTTTCACTCTTTATGTTTTTAATTTTTAAATCTTAACTGTTTTCTGTAAAGCTTTTATGAGCCCAGAATTGGATATGAGTTGCTAACATAGGGTTAAAATGATCGTACCAGAGAGTACAGTCAAACATTTTTTTGGTCTGGCAATACTTTTTTAGCTGTTGGTATAATATGTCAATAAAAAAATTACTTATTTCTCATTTATTTTAAAGGATGACGGGCCAAGCTGAATGCTGTCTTCACCAGCCACCACAGAGAAAATGTACGGTGTTCACAAACAGCTACAGTGTTCCTAAAATATTTGCCTACTTTAGACACAAGTGGCAGAAAAATTGTTAAAGTTGCTTGACATATGCCTGTTAACTATTAATGTTTTCCTGAGTATATAGGCAAGAAGTCAATTTGCAATTCACTTTTGTGAATTCAAGTTTTCTTTGATCCCCCAAGGCCAACGGGAGGCCCTAAGCAGCTGCCAACCCTGCTTTTACCTTGGGTCGGTCCTGGGTACTATTTATTTTACTGCTAACACTTCTTGTCATGTTTCTTAATTATTGCACATAGAAATCCAGGACAAACTTAATAAATGATTCACATCCGACGCACACTGCAGCGTAAAGAAGAAATGTGATCAAAATGCAGACAACTTGAAATGACACCATCCATTAGAGCAAATGTTTAAACCTGTTTGGGAATGCTGTTTATGAGCCTTCCTTTAAAATCACGTTCCTGCTTTCTGAACAGAAAACAAAAGGCTGACTTAAAAGGCAAAACATGAAAGCATTCACACAAATAAACTGACAGATTTACAAGACCTGAAAACAAACATTTGTTTACTTTCATTTAAAGTCACAGGTGGAATCACAATTACAAATGAATTAATTCCAACTTGCTTTGACTTTATGAAAGTCATTTTCAAAGCGAGGTTTCATAACTGACCTTGCACGTACTGTACTCTAAAAATGATTGGTATCCTTGTTCTTAAATAGGAGCATCAGATGTTTTCTAAAGAGGAAAGCCTTGAGGTTTTTCAGTATAAGGAACTTCATTATATGAGTCTCTGAAAGTTATGAATTATTCATGACTCCATTCTCTTTGGATAAAAAAAAATCTGTGAAATTGCTGGCAATCATAAAAACTTATTTTTTTTATCATAGTTAAAACAAATGTAGCTGTGTGGATGCAAGCCAATATATTTCTGCTCTCATCACTGAGTGAGTAAAAAATAATATTCACTTTGATTTGAAAACCAAATCACAGAACATTAGTTTTTAATCGTAAAACCACAAACACGGCAGGTGCAGAAACTAAAATAATCAGGTAAAAATTTAGCTTGGCTGTCAAACAAGCTAAAACAGACACAAGGGCATTACAAACACTGAAAGTTCCCACGTTTAATAGCGATTTCACGAATATAGGTTCAGGTTCCTAGGAACCACCATCTCTGAGGACCTGAGATGGTCTTCACACATAGACACTGTTCGAAAGAAGGCCCAGCAGAGACTGTACTTCCTGAGGCAACTCGAGAAGTGCAACCTTCCACAGGAGCTGCTGGTCATCTTCTACACTGCCATCATTCAGTCTGTCCTGTCTTCATCCATCTCAGTGTGGTTTGGTTCATCCACAAAACAGGACAGGTCCAGACTGCAACGAATAATCAGGACTGCAGAGAGAATCATCAGAGCTGATCTTCCCTCCATCTAGGACTTATACAGGCCTAGGGTCAGGAAAAGAGCTGTTAAAATCTCTGCAGACCCCACACACCCTGCACATAAACTGTTTAGAGTTGTGCCTTCAGGGTGACGCTACAGAGCGCTGTTAACTAAAACCAGCCGCCACAGAGACAGTTTCTTCCCCCAGGCTGTTTCTCTGTTGAACATTCAATAGAGTACAAAACAACAGCATACAGATGTTGCAAATGTACCTTTTTATTTATTTATATATGTGTATATTTGTACATTGTAAATATGTATATTCTGTAATACAAAAACAAAAACCAAAGAACAAAGTGTACCTGAGTCAAATTCCTTGTTTGTATGTACAGACTTGGCAATAAAGCTGATTCTGATTCTGATTTTGATTCTGATAACTGAATATTTTGTGAAGAAATAAAAGATTTTAAAAGGACACTCTCCTACCTCCAAATATAGGGACTCACATGATTAGGATATATTTATTCCAGCAATATAAAATGGCAGCATTTGCAATGGGAAACTGCATGCCTACATGTCCAAAATAGTTTACCTGATATAAATTATTTTATATGTCAGGTCTCTCAGGGTTAGTACACACTCCACAACAGAGGTTCGCACACAGTGCAGTTCATATGGGATGGCTGTAAGGTAAGGTAAGGTAAGGTAAGTTTCTTTATGTAGCGCTTTTCAGTAACGAGACATTCAAAGCGATGTACATACAATTACAATACAATCACAAAGAAAATAAACACAGATACAGACGCAGAAAAACAAATCAAATGATACTACAATCCTTCTGAGAAATCTAAAAATCTCTGGCCAACATTACAATGATCCAGATAACATTAATAATCCTTTGGGTTTTACTGGTAAGAGCTGGTTCTAAACCAATCTTTCTAGAGAGGTAATTATATCATTAAGTCCTCTATGTAGGGGAAAGCATCTTGTGCTAAGAGAGAATGATCCTTGGGTTCGCTGATATAATGCAGTTGCAGTCCAATAATAACAGTCATTTGCATCCATTGAAATTTAACTAAGCAATCACTGAGTTCTAACTAAGGAAGCTGAGTCACTGGTGTAAAAACAGCTTTTGTTCAAATTTTTAAGAAACTAGTATTATTTCACTTTCACTGGTAAATCTAAAAATCTATGAAAAGGAGAAGAAATGAAGAAATGAAATCCACATTTAGGTAAAAATAAGGAGCATGGGAAAGCAACACACATAAGCAAAGATTTTGCAGGGGCATGGTGGACTGGTGAGGGTACCAATATTTAAGTATGATCATGTGTGCAAAGAATTAGACTGTCAACACTGAAGAAGGTGCCATTGTCCTTGAAAAAGAGATGGAAGCTTTATCAAACGACCATACAGTTCAGTTCCCCGATCGAAGAGGGTTGCTGGGGCAGAGCGTCGTATTTACAGAACATCCAGGAGAAATGTTTTGATAAGAAGCCTGTGAAGGCCATATCGGGGGGCCAGAAATAGACAAACACTAGCAATCAATAAGTCTATCTAGAGATTAAAACTGGACTGGGTTTTAAACCATTACACAAATGTACATTAAAAGTTGAAGATGCACACAATTCAAACCAGTTCAAATCTATTCCAAAATTCATACATTCACAAAAAGCAGTTAACTCAAAACACAATAAGAGAATGCATGCAAACATGGAAAGATAAAATTAGCATAATCTCTCCCATGTGACTTTGCAGAAAAAATCCCTGAATACAATTTTAGATTTACGATATACTTGATTTAATTAGATTTATTTAATATTTTGTCATGCACCATGGTATGGTGCCCAGCCTACACAGGCTTACAAGACACTATACTACGAATACACAAAGAACAAAACATTTACAAAAGCTAAATTACTTAACAAACTTGCATTATAGAGGATACAAAATTCTCTGTCTTCGTTGCAGAGGATTTTAAATACATTTTTACTGAAACAAAAGTCTCTTCATTAAACAGTCAACTTTTAACATATCTGCTTCAGTCAGCCAAAACAAATTTAGGATTTTTCTGTTGCATCTTCTTAAACAAATTATTCTCAGAACATAAAACAGAAGACGGTGAAATTTTAAATGAAATTCATCCTCAACCACATTGAGTTCATATAACAGACATAAACGCTGCTCTTATAGACCCCTTAGAATCAGCCAAGTTCAACTGCTAGAAGAAGAATACCGGATTTTAACACATAATGACCTTTGACTGGGGCCAAATGTACCTTAGATGGTAACAGTCTGTCCTGTAACTGGTGGGTTGCTGGTTCGAACCCCTGCTCCATCCATCTCAGTTGATGTGTCCTTGGGCAGGACACTTCACCTGCCTTGCCTGCTGATGGTGGTCAGAAGGCTCACTTCTGTGAGTCTGCCTCAGGGCAGCTGTGTTTACAATGTAGCTCACCACTGTCAGTGTGTGAATGAATGGGTGGATGACTGATTGCAGTGTAAAGCGCTTTGATGTCCTCAGACTAGATAAAGTGCTATACAGGTACAGGCCATTTACCATTTTTGTCTTCTTTTCATATTTTAGTTTACAAAGAACACAGTTCGAAGCACATCCTTAATTTCAATGTAAGTTCTATGTTTGAGTTTTCTACAGATTTCCTGCAAACACTGATATTTATGACGCTTCCAACAAATATCTCTTTTTCTTCAGCTCACTTAGCAGCAAACTTGTGCATAATACATAATGGACCCATATTAATTGTTCATATAGTTTTGATGCAGGACAAATCTGGGTAGAATGTGGGACCCATATGGATCTTCTGTGATGTCCAATTTCAATAGACCTACATAGGGTGCCCATCTTGCTTTGTTGATATTGGTTGTATTCAAATAATTTGGTTACCATACACGAGGCCCATCATAAACCCAAACCCACTTAGCACTATACAACCTGAGCAAAATCCATGTCAGACCCGCACTCATACAGGTAGTTGGGTCTGAAGACATTATTTCATTTTCTAGTATAGTTGTAGTACAGTTTCCAACTATAGTACAAGAGTGTAAACTTTAGATTACTTCGATAACCCCAGTTCTAACAGTAGCGTGAGTGAGATTTCTCACTATGTGATGTGCCCCCTCTGCCCTCATTGGCTGATGAATGTGACACCTGCATCACATTCCGTTTAAGTAGCTTGTTGTACGGCGCAGCATCATTCAAGATAAGCACCTCTTCTAAGCACCAGGCAAGAAGGGTTGACACATCTATCTCATGCCTCTCAGAGAGCCGTGATTATGAAAGTAACCTAAAGTTTTCATTCGCAGCATTCATTTCGTTGTCTAACTATGGAATATGGAGACTACTGTATTGCCAGACAGCTAATTCAACATAACCATCTGCTTTCAAGGAGACTCTGATCTAGACGGCATGGGCCATACAGTTTAAAAGAGCATGCAAAAGTAAGAAGAGAAGACCAACTTGCAGCCAAACATATATCCTGAATTGACAGCCCTCTAAACAGGGCCCAGGATTCTGCCAGGCCCAGAGACCCAAAGGTGCCTGGATGATCTGGCATGCATAGGCCAGGGCAATCACTCCCACAATCTGGTGGCTAGAGGTCAGATGGATCAAATGGGAGACCTGAGATGACTTCCTCTAAACCACTTCCAAGTCCCACAAGGGAACCAGGGATTTAAAAAGTTTGTGTTCCTCTTTCATTAAACAGTATAGCAAAGAGTGTTAGCTTGCCATCTTCCTTTCAATCCCCATGTGACAGGCACTCTGGTTGAGGGTGAAATACTCTTCCCCTTCCAAAAAAAAAAACAAACAGACCAGAGACATGAGGGGCTCTTAATGACAGAAAGCGCCTCCTGCCCTAGAACAAAGTCCACCTTGGCCATTGATGCAAGCCACCATTGTTGGTACTCACTAGGATGAGATGTCCACAGAGGCAGAGTTGGAAGTGGTTCAGGGTGAGAAACCCTGCTAAGAACTTGAGAAAATGAATGTGTAACAAATGGTGGTTCCAGCTTGTCAAAATAAGGTGAGATCTTTCCATATAATCCATGCAACAATTATTAAATCCATAAAAATTACAATAAATATCCTTATGTGTAATCCATGCAACAATTATTAAACTGCACAGTTGAAGCAGTAGAGAGTGAAACAAGCATATTCTCATGTTCTGGGACTGAAGGACTGGAGAGGCCTGTGTGGAGCTACATATTAACTGTCTTATCTCTTGCAGAAATATAAACAAGTGTATCAAAAAGAAAAGCTGTATGATGATTTTCCATTCTTTTACATGAAACAAATATTACATGAAATTAGTAATCCTTGATTATCAAATTAAAAGATGTATGATTGAAATATGGTTAAGAACTGATAATTAAAGTACAAAACATTAAGGTTTGAAATCCTCAATCAGCTATATATGAAAGAGATATGATGTTGATCAGTTGTGATGTATGAATAAAAAGAATGAAGTGATGGTTTTATAACTGTGTTTTAAAGTAAATGCAGAAAGCTGAGAATGGAATGTGTAATACTGTGTAAAGTTTAAGACTGAGCAGATTAGGGAGAGAACTGTAGGATGACTAGGAGTGACGAAAGCCAGCTGTATGCTGACAGCGAATCTTTTGAAGACCAACGCAAGGAAGGGAGGATGAGACTACAGCCAGCTGCGTGGCTATTATCGCATCTCCAAGGCCGAAATACAGGCACCAGAAAGTCACGATGACCATGACTAAAGTATTGAGCAATAACTAAGAAGCTGAGCAGAGTAGGTTGCGCAATAACTGAGAAGCCTAACAAAGGGCTGACTGGTGAGAGCATCTGCACTATAAAGGGAATACTGGAGGAGGGAACTGCGGTTGTTTCCTCGCAGAAGACAGCGAACAAGATCTGACGGAGAAAAGAAGCTCAGATGGAAAAGGAACAGAGACACAGCCAAGCTGATTGACTGCATTAAAAAAAGGATCAACCCATGTGCCCTAGAAGGACTGTGCCTCAAGATTAAGAATCTGATTTCATCTAAAGCATTTTATCCAGACAACAGAAGTTAACTTGATCTGTGAACAGCTGACTGCTCTAAGTTTCAGGCTTTTGGAAGTCCTGAATCAACCTCATTTATGTCTCCGGGTTTCCTTCAACTCTTCAGCCTCTGGAAGCTACTGTCTTCAGAGACATACGTCAACAAAGTTTCGGGTTAACCATCGAAGCCTGGAGCATCAGTGCCTGCCACTTAAAGGAAGAAAACTGAAGATTAAGTCATATTTCCTTCAAGAAATCACTCGTTGTTACCAGGAGAAACATCTCCATCAGGTGCATGGATGAGCCTCCGTCTTCAAAGCCTCTCCAAACTCACTAGTTTCAGCATCAGGGAAAGACAGGTTGAGTTGATTGATTCATTTCTATTATTGAAATTATTATGTGTTGCCGAATTTAAGCTGTTACTGACCCCTGCTAAAGCGTTACTAATTAAAGAAAGCATATAAAATTCTAGTTAAATCGTGGACATTCAATTAATTGAGTCACCGTATTTTTGGTTTTTCATTGGTGGTAAAAAGTCTTGTTGCCTGGTTCTAAGATATTTTAGGAGGTTTTTATAGATTGCCTTAGCCAAGTTTGTTAGAACAGCGCCCTTGGAGCTTGTGCCAAGCCACTAAAATTAACCTAGCCTATATACCATGAGCCAGTTGTAATATTAGGGAATGAGCAGCCGTGAACAAAAGTGACTGTTGAGGTGTGAATGACTGTGGTGGGCTACTCAGTCGTCCAGACCTCCAGTTGAAGAAGGGCGAGACTTTTGTATGAAGGCTGTCAGAGGCTAGGCGAGTCATTTCCCGACACCAGCTTAAACAGAACTTTCAGTAAACCTGCTTAGTAAGATCTTTCAGGTTTAGGGAAGTCTGGACCCGTTGGATGGAGAGCTGGATTGAGCAATCCCCTTAGACATAGGGAAGTAGGAGGGAGGGGTTAGCTCGTCGGACAACAAAAAGCTCCAGATTCATCTCCTGCATAGGCCCACAGGAATTCCTCCCTAGCCCAACAGGCTGCCATTTATTTTAACTACTTTGACAAATACTGTACCACAGTGATTGTTACTCTCCCTGTGCCATAATCCATGGGGGGGGCGGCACTGGAAATCCCTCATATATAGGTGGCCAACAGGAACTACAAGGATATCTGACTCCAGTAATCCCAGTACCCAAAGGAACAAAGGAACAGATCTGTGCAGGCAAAAATGGGCCAGACAAATCCTCAGTGCATCCACCCTCTCTGCCGACAAGTGGGGTGTGAACGACTCGGAGTCCAGATCTATTCCCAAAAACACATTTTTCAGAACCTGGGACAGCACACTCTTCTCTGAGTTTATCCTGAAACTCAGAAGGTCTTAAATAAATGAGCATAGTGGTGTGTGCATAGCTTCCTGATTGGAAGAGCCAGTTGCCAAATAAATTGCCAGGTAAACACTCTGTCTTAAAAGGGCGATCATTGCTTCGGTACATTGCACAAACACCCTCTTGCTTCTGGGAAAAAAGAGACCATTAAGTACTTGTAAAAAATGCCTTGAAAGCAAACCCACTTATACTTCCTGTGTGGTGGATTAACAGGAATATGGAAATATCCATCCTTTAGGTTGACAGACATAAGCCAATTGCCCTGTCTCACTATGGGCTGGAGGGATGCGTGTATAAGCATCCTGAATTCATATATTCTGAGTTATCTGTTCAAAACTTTTAGATCCAGGATAAGAATGAATGCAATGAATGAGAACTACTTCCATTGTAAGGAAATAGTGCATGCATTGGTGTTTATATCAGCTTTCTCTGCTTCTCTTCCCAAATTTCCTAGTATAAGTGTTTAGCTGACAACTGTTTTATACTTGTCGCTGTTTCACTATGGGATTAAGCAAAATTCTAGGTCTGAGCAGTCTCATTATAATCAGTCACTTGTATTAGAGATAAAGAAAGGTATGCCTTAGTTCCAAGGTTCAACCATTTGATTTTAAAATTTTTCTGTTTGTGTTGGTCTGAAATCTAAAAAGAAAACATTATAGCTGCAGAGCTTAAAGTGTTGCAGAGCACTATCAAATAGTCAAAACTATACGTTTAAATTTGCAGCAGTGTTTAAGAAACCACAATCCTAAGTTTGCAAAATGTCTTGGCTCTTCAGAAATAGCTGAGTTAACAAACATAATCAGCCCATCAGCCCTTTCATTGTTCAACACTATTATTAATTTACACACAACAACTAAGGTGAAAGGCCTGTTGTGCAGACTTTGAAAGGCACATAGAACATCAGACTTCAAAGCTTTCACTTGGCTTTTATAATTTGCTCTGTTATTTTGTTACCATCTCTTCCCTAACATTGACTGATTTCTCATGTACAGATAAAAACAGTAGTAAATCATTAGCTGATCGTTTAAACTGACATCTTCTTCTTCTAGAAGTATTGATCTGGTTGCTCAAGGCACTTTTACTTTTGCACAATGTGCAGTTGTAGCCGCAAGGCCACCGTCTTTCTGCTGAAATCTCCCAGAAAAATCATGATAAGACATTTTTATTTTGTTCTTTACTATCATCACATTTCTGACCTAATATCCTACTTTACATAAAGCTCTTTTGTGTTACACACTTCCTGTGTTGTTGCCATAAATTGCACAGGGCTTTGCTATATTATCAGCATACAAACATTTCGTTCAGGTAAAGATGCTGCATAACGTACAGATTTAATCATCCACAACGCCTGAACTAAAAAAAAAGCCACAAACCATAATGATGTGATTTATTTTGTGCACTAAATTATTTTTTTCCCCAGTTTGTTTTGTACAAGCCGGGGCTGCTGGTCTTAAAATCAAATTAGCAAAACAAATCAACCATATGATGCGCAGGCTTGCTGATTGCTGCTTTTTTTTCTCTCCCTTTCTTTTTATTGGCATTTTAGCCCTCCTTCCCCTGCTTTCCTCCTGAAGTTGCAGCTTTCTCGCCACGAGGGTCCCTGTGGACTAGACCAGATGTTCCAGGCAGCACACTTCCCCACTCTCTGCCTCATGGAATATTCATGGGCAACCAGGCACCACAGCACAGCAAAGCACCACGCAGACAAGAGACAGTTTACTTATTTATTTATTTCATCACCCTGATGCCTGGCTGTCTAAGGCACAACAGTTCACCATATGAGCACATCTTCTCACCTTACAAAATCTTTTTTTCTCTGAATACATAAACATGGCTTCCTCTGTGTCTGTGCATACTCTTTGCTCATTTTTCTATCTTTCTTTTACTCTCCTTCTCTTGCACTCCTCTCTCTCTTGTCACTTTTATTTGGCAGATGGGCGGGGAATGAAGAGAGTGTTGAATAACTGATGTTGGTCGTGAATCCTAATGGTGGTCCTAAATTCTTTGGTTGGTGATAATTTGGCTAAATGCTCAGCAGTAATGCATCCTGTTTGGCTGTTAATGGCTTATTTTCTATAATGGATCAGTTGTACTTTCGACAAAGGTTTGTGTCCCATTATTTATCAATATCAACATATTCTGTGCTTTGCAAAAGTTTTACCAACTCTTGAAATTTTCCTCATTTTGTCACATTACAGCCACAAGCTTTAATGTATTTTATTGGTATTTTGAGTAGTAGACCAACACAACGTTGTTTAACTGTTAAAAGAAGAGAAAATCATACATGATTTACAAAACCTTTTACAAATCAAAATCTGAAAAGTGTGGCGTTCATGTATATTCAGCACTGCTGAGTCAATACTTTGTAGAACCACCTTTCTCTGCAGCTACAGCTGCAAGTCTTTCGGGTGTTCATCAGTCAAACGGTAACACAAAGTGATTTGCAGAGTTTAAAAATCAGACGGAAAGACTTGAAAACTCCATAGCCATAACAGATACATACACAAATACAGAACTGACCAAAGTGAATAGACAGATGGAAAAAAGTAGATATATTTTTAAAAATATTAAGAAATAAATAAAGCTTAGAATAACTATAAATATAGTAACTTAAAAAGATCAATAATAAAAGGCTGAGATATTTGTGGTTGAAGTCTAAAATAAAAATAAGTAATATTAGAGAACGATATATTAGTACTTAACAAAAGTATTATTCACTTAAATAGATTTAAATTGACAAAACATAATACCGGTATATTTCAACTAAGAGCCAAACTGGATAGATAGAGATCCAAAATCCTCAGGTTTTCATGGAGGCTGTCCTTTATCAACCTCAGTCGGATTAGGTGGAGAGCATCTGAGAACATCAGTTTACAAGTCTTACACAGATTATTAATTATATTTAGTCCTTGACTATGGCCGTGCTATACCATTGTAGCTCTGGCTATATGTTTAAGACTGTTGCACTGCTGGAAGCTGAACTCCCACCCCTTTCTTCTGCAGCCTTAAACAGGTTTTCTTCTTCCAGTATTGCCATGTATTTAGCTTCATCCACCTTCCTTGAAGGATGACTCTTCTGTGTCCCTGCTGAACAAAATATTCCCACAGCATGATGCTGCCAGCGCCATAATTCACCCTGTGGGTGGTGTGTTCACAGTGATGTGCACTGTTAGTAGTCAGCCACACATTGCATGCAAATTGGTCAAAAATGTTAAATTGGGTCTAACCAGAGCACTTGCTTTCATATATTTGCTGTGTTCTCTATATGGATTGTGGCAAACTTTAAGCATGGCTTCTTATTGGTTTTCTTTTTACAATTGCTTTCTCTGTAGCTCCTCCAGAGTTACCATTGGTCTCTGGGCAGCTTCTCTGTATATTGCATTTGAACAAATTTTAGGTGTATGAATGCTTTTGCCTGGGACTGTATAATCTGCCTGTCTGGCCAAGTAACTGAACCTGGTTAATGCAGGTATAGAAAGAGTATTTTACCCTAAAAGATCTTTAATAGAGAAGGGCAAGGTCAAGAGCAGAATGTGAGAAAGAAGAGGGCTGAGGAAAAGAAAAAAAGACAAAATCTGAAGTTGCAGCAAGATCCATCTCTTTTAGCAGAGAAGGAGGCAGCGAGGCACGATGCCAGGCGGTACCTCTGCTCCACTTGACTGCGGTCCAAAATGACAGCTGACGGCTGCGGCACAGACATCATGGACGAGCAGATGTGGCGGCAGCTTTCCAAGTGCAGCAACACTTCATTCCTCCCCTCTTACTCTATCTTTTCCTCATTTTCTTATTTCCTCACCCTCAAGGAAATGCTTCCTATCTCTTTCTTTCCTCATGTCTTACTTCTCATGATGCATTTATCCTCCTATGTTTTTGATCATCCAGTCCCTCCCGAAATCATCCCCACTATCCAGTGCAATGAAATCTTAGGAGGTGTTTTCTGATTAGAAAACTAACTTCCCAGACAGATCATCTCTCAGCATTGTTCTTCTCCAGAGACTGATCATCTCTCCCAGCATGCACCTGTAGTAAAGAGGTTATTCAGCTCTCTCACAGCTGAGGCGCAGCTGACTACTCTCTGGCCCACATCCGGCTCTATTTCCACTCCAGCTAATCAAATTGCTTTCATATAATCAACTAATTGCTAGCTAATGTAATTTTACAATTATTACATTCTCTAAACATTTCATTTTAAACATTTGGTTCTGAATGCTACTCTGAATTCCCTCCCTATCCCTCACTTTTGATTTTCCTCCCTGTTCATGGGGGCGTTTGTATCAGCATCTGCCATTTCTCCACGTGTAGACTTTCTCCTGATTGCTTGGTGCTCACTGTTTCCTGTGGTCCAGAAAAGAGTAATCCCCACAAAGCAGTGGGAAAAGAAAAGCTGGAACCCTCAGAGGGTTGAGTTTATCAGGAGTGTAGGTCAACTAGGGCAGTTAATAATGCTGTTATCTTGGAGGTAAGGAGGAGAAAGCAAAAGGAAGAGAAGGAGACAGAAGATGTGGTAAGACAGGTGAAGACTGCGGAGAAAGGAGATAAAATAAAATAAATAAGAAAGGAGGATGAAGAAGAGGGGTTTAAAGGGAGGAAGGATGAGAATTGGGGCCAGGAAGGAATATACTCATGGTTCAAAAAGAACCATGCCCAGAGAGAGGGAGTCCTGCTGGGTTTGTGTGTAAATGCAAAGGTAGGGCTGCCATATTCAATATTCCTGTCAGGCTGGACTTAGAATACCAAAACAACCTGTCTGGAAGAATCCAGATGCTCCTGCTCCTCTTCACACCTCTCCCCCACCCATCGCCACTTCTCTCCCTTTGCTCCCTCAGCACACATATGGTGGACGATTTCAACTAGCATTTTTTTAATGACAAAACTAGTATTTCTTCCTAATGGAGTGTTTAAGTTAGGAGTAAAACATTTGTTTTGAGGGATTATGAAATGTGTTAATAGTGCAACATCTTGACTGAGAACACAGATGTTTGCTATTGTAACAGAGACATTTTGGTCTCTGTCTGTGGTGAATGACTCGAGGTACAACTTTGGGGAGATGAAATCAGTTGCAGTCTCTTGTGAAGAAAAAAATCTTTGAGATTTGTTTAGCACTTTTTTCAGCTGCAGATAAAAAAAACCAAAAAAAAAACAACAATAAAAACGATGTGGCAACATTTTATGTGAATTCCTCTTTCCTGCTCCCTCTCGCATTTAGACAAACCTCATAAGATATGCTTGTAGTGTTGAGAAGAAGGCATGCTCCGCAGAACAAATGGTGTTAATTTGCCGCGCCTCTCTGAAGCTGCACATTAGAGAGAAGCCTTGAGGGAGAGAGTGAGGGAGGAGGAGGAGATGGGGGGAGGTGAGGGGTGCTGAGGGTGGAAGAGGGAGGTGGGGAGAGGATGGAGAGAAGAGGTGGAGGAGGAGGAGGCAGCAGCTGTGCTGGAATTAATGTCTGCATGCCAAATTAGAAACACCATGCATCTCCGTCAGAAATTCACAGAAAAAAACAAGAAAGGGAGGGGAGGAAAGAGAGAGTCAGAAAGATAGGATAGATAGATAGATAGATAGATAGATAGATAGATAGATAGATAGATAGATAGAATAGATAGATAGATAGATAGATAGATGAAAAGATAGATAGATAGATAGATAGATAGATAGATAGATAGATAGATAGATAGATAGATAGATAGATAGATAGATAGATAGATAGATAGGCAGGCAGGCAGATAGATATATGTCGCTGATGAAACACCTTCACCACTGAGGTACGAAACTTGTGGGGGCCACTGCTCCCAGTGGTGCCCCCTGGGGAAAGAGAAGGCATTTGATTATCAGGCAGAGGATTAATAATGAGAGTTCAGGCTCTCTGTAATGATAGCTGCAGGCCACAGGGCCAAGGGGCCTCAGGGTACTGAGCTGGCACAACAACCCTCATAAATACAGCAGAAGAGTTGAGCAAACTGAGTGTGAGCATAAGCGTAACATACAGGTCGAGTGTGTGTGTGTGAATGTGTGTGTTTGTGTGTTCTTTTGGGCCAGCATGGTTTAGAGGTATGTCAGATGAAGGACACAGAGAGCAGATGGCTGTGCTGAGCTGGCTGTACTAGCACCTTACCTGAATCTCAGTCGCATTCAGCACCGCTAAATGCAATGTACCGCTCGCTCATATCGAGACTGTACAACCCCTCAAACTAGTCTGCAAACACACACAGTGCCTGTTCTTCTTGCCAACAATTTTGTCACCCTGCAGTTTTCTTCTAAGCTTTCAAATTTTACACCTTTTCAAGTATGCCCAGCTGAAAGCCTGGTTGAAAAACTTTTTTTTAGATATTGCGACTGTGCAGGTGTTTACTCAGCACTCTACTTTCAGGTATTAATATCCTCCTCCGCTGTAGCAGGTCAAACAGCAGAGCCACCAGATAGGTGACAACAAGAACAACAAGCTCAGTAGCTGATTTCTGTTTTTTTCCTCTTTCATTGCTGAGCTAAATTAACCATCCCATTTCTCTTCTTTGTCTGTCCTCTGCAGAAACAAAGCAATAAACCCCCCCCCCCTCCCCCCAGATACACACGCACACCCTTCTTCCGTTTCCCTCCCTGCTTCCCAACCATCCTGTCATTGTAAAGTTTGCCTCCCATATGACGTCCACTCCCACTGTCTTACCCCACACCTCACCTTCCTCTTCACCCCACTCCTTACCCACCGCCTTCCCACCTTACACCCCAACCCTCGTGCTCTCTAAGCAACACAACACACACACCCCCACCCCCCCTCGAGACCCCCCCCCCCCCACCCCCATCCTCATCCTCTCTCTCCCTGCCTCCCAATCACCCCCGGGAGGTGACATCTGCCGGGATGCGCTCTGCTGGTTCCAGATGCACCACCGCCTCTTCCACCACCGTTGCTGCCGTCACCACCCGAGCGAGTGAGTGAGCCAGCGACACCCCAACACTCATTTCAATTCCATCACCCTCTCCCAATCATCTTGCTTCTCCCCAGTGCAACATTAACGAGCCTCTTTCATTTGAATACATAATTAGCCGCCCGAGCACTCCGCTTCACTAATTTTGAGACAAAAGGATGGAGGAGACGAGGGGGCGGGTGTGGGTTTTGAGGGTAAAGGGGGTGGGGGATGGCATGTGGAAAGAAGAGGATGAGCCAAGTAATGATAACCAAAAAAAAAAAAACATTTGCATTTTAATTTGAGAGCAGAGGGAGGTATATTTCTTGTGCTGTATTGTTTGTCTCCTTTCTGTTGGCCTTGCTCTCTTTGTGATTTGTGCATTTGCAAATCCATGACTCCTTCTGTTTGGTAATGTGGCTACATCTGCCTTTGAGTTGTTTCTCGGCCCTTCCTCTTTCTGTGTGTATCTCCAAATGACAATGCATGCATGTGAGTGAATCCATCACCAGCCCTCAGGGCATGCAGCACTCCCAAGCCAAAATAAACCCCACTTACTCCTGCACAATAAATCATTCCTCTCAATGAGCTGAAGCCAGCTGAGACACCCCTTAGTGCATTACAATATCATCTAGCTACATTCAATAAACATCGCTCCTATTGCCCTCACCGTGGGTGACTTGGGTTTGCCAGAAATAATGGCCTTGAGGCTTTTCCACAAGTCTGACGACACATTCAAATAGCTGTGAACATGTGTCAGTTATATTATATTCCCGACTCACAGTCACTTGATGAACTAGAGCTTCTTTGTGTGTTTGTGTGAGGAAGGAAATATTGAGTTTATTAAAGCAAAGGAAGTAGGGACAGATACAGAGCAATGGAGCTAAAAGGTGAAAGAGCCATTTCGGAATGAAGATTGGGTCTATTTTGCATGTATCTCGTCTGTGAATGTGACGTTGTCTCTCTTTCTTCTTGGTGCTGTGCCAGGCCTGGCCTCCTGTCAGCCGTCTTGGGAGCCAAATGATAGCTTTGATCCTATTAGGATCAGCGCCAAATCAACACTTTGCTCATTAAGGGCCCGCATGCGCCAGCTAACAACATGCCCTCCTCTTCTACGCAGCTCTGTGGCCGACGCCGCGTGCCAGCCATGCCCTCCAAGTGCCAGGTGAGCGCTGCAACCTTGGGGTAATGCTTAGCAGAGTCAGTGCTGATTCACCACACTTTAAAATGTACAATTGCTTTAATTTTGTTTTCTGTGTACCCAACTCTTTGAACTAAAGACGTCTAGCTACAGATTATCAACTGTACATTGGGAAAAAAAAAAAAAAAAAACTGTTTATCTCTAAAATCAAAAAGTTTCATCTCTTTGTGTGGCTCACAGTCTTTTCTTCAGCTGTTCATCTTTTCAGCAATTCCACTTCTAACTCGGTGGGTACATTGGTAAAAATACAAGAGCAGTAATCTATCGAAATCTAGCCCTTTAACTCTTCTGATCTGTGTGAAAAGTTAATACTTTGGACTTTACCTAAGTCAAATGTATAGGATCCTTATTCTAGGTGTAAAATGTCCCTGATAATTTTGTAAGTTTAGGAAACACATTAGCAACACAGGGAAGATCAGTAATTGCAGTGATGCAGGTTACTGGTGGCCATCTTTCCTTTGTTTTCCATAAACCTCCTCCTTTCAGTAAGAGCAAGTAAAAAACACCAGTACTCAAATTTGGCCATATCATTTTTTTATTATAATTTCAAGAGGTATACAATATTACCTCCGTACTAGAAACTATAAAATAAAAAGCTCTAAAAATTACAGTAAGAGTACAGAATCAATGTCACCTTTAAAGATGGTTTTTCTTAGAAGTCTGCCTACCAGTTTAATGGCCACATATAGTCAATGGAGAGGACACAGCAGGCTGCAAACTTTCCCGTAGAAAATTAAATTTAAATATTCACTTGTAGTACATATACATATTGTACAGCTGCCACCTACAGTAATTAACCAGTCCAAAATTTTGCTCAGCACATGAAAGGTGACAATTCAATTCAGTTCAATTCAATTCAATTCAATTCAATTCAATTCAATTCAATTCAGTTTATTTATATAGCGCCAATTCACAACACATGTCGTCTCAAGGCACTTCAAAAAACTTGGGGACATACATTCCAATTAATCCTAATCATTGAACAGTGCAGTCAGATTCAGTTATTTATTCAAATTGGATAAATTTTCTATCTAAGGAAACCCAACCCATCGAGTCAGAGATTTGTAGCAGTCCCTCCTCCCGGATGAGCATCTAGGGACAGTGGACAGTCACTGCCGTTGACTTTGGGGAGCAATCCTCATACTGAGCATGCAATTAGCGACAGGGAGAGGAAAAATACTCCCTTTTAACAGGAAAAACCTCCAGCAAACCAGGCTCAGTGTGAGCGGCCATCTGCCACGACCGACGGGGGGTTACAGAAAACAGAGCAGAGACGCAAAGAAAAAAAACACTGATCCGGAGATTTTTTAGGGGAAGGAAAAGTTGTTAATGGATGTATCTCCTTCAGTCGTTTCACCCAAAAGAAAGAACAGATAACTCTGAGCCGTTTTCAAGCCCAGTCTGAAAGAGAGCACATAATTTTGGTTACAGTAGAAGCTCAGTCAGTAGCTATGTCTAGGAGAGAAAAAGGGGTTAACACTGAAAGACAGGGCCATGTGGATCAGGGGTAGAGGTGAGCATTAAAAGTTGTTGCCAGCAGAATCGGACGATGCCCCTTCCAGAAAGGGTGTCCCAAGGTAGACAAAAGGTCAGGCCAGGTGTAGCTTCTAAAAAGAGAAAAGAGAGAAACAAAGTTAAAAGCTGAAATAACAGCAAAAAATACAAAATTGTAGAGTAGTGTAAGAATGTAGCGAAGAGGGTGAATGTTTTATTATGTCCTCCGCAGCCTAAGCCTATAGCAGCATAACTACAGAGATAGCTCAGGATAACCTACGCCACTCTAACTATAAGCTTTACAAAAAGGGAAAGTTTTAAACCTAGCCTTTAAAAGTAGAAATTTTGTCCATCTAGAGCCCACTGATGGCCATTGTTATATAAAAACCCAAACGATGGGATACCTCTCCTTCAGATTGATTATAATATTGGAAAAAAGAAGGGGTCATACAGGTAGCAAAATGGAGGGGGTATTTGCACCTCAACCATAACTGAGCCGGTTTAGGCTAAATCTGACTCCCCCTTACTCCATCCAAAAATGGAAAAAACGGAGGAAAAATAAGAGTAAATTCCTCAGGATGACCTAAAACACTCTAACTATAAGCTTTATCAAAAAGGAAAGTTTTAAGCCTAGCCTTTAAAAAGTAACAGGGTGTTCCCCGGTCACGGACAAAAACTGGGGCTGGTTCCACGGGAGAGGAGCCAAAAACTAAAGGATCTGCCTCCCATTCTACTTCTAGAGACTCCGGAAACCACCAGTAAACCCCTGCAGTCTGAGAACGAAGTCGCTCTGTTAGGAACATATGGAAAAATCAGATCTCTGATGTATGATGGAGCTAAATCATTAAGGGTTTATATGGGAAAAGGAGTTTTTAAATTCTATCTGGATTTAACAGGGAGCCAAATGAAGGGAACTAAAGTAGGGGAAATATGATCTCTCTTTTTTTTTTCATCAGAATTTCTTGGCAGCATTTTGGAATCAGCTAAAAGGCTTTTTAATGCATTTTGTGGCCATCCTGATAGTAAGAATTAAAAAAGTCCAGCCTTGAAGTAACAAATGCTGGACTATTTTTTTCAGCGTCACTCCCCGGATAGGATTTTTCTAATTTTGGTAAATTTTCCCGGAGATGAAAGAAGGAAAACCATGAAAACCGTTTTAATATGGGATTTAAATGACATGTCCTGGTCAAAAATAACACCAAGGTTTTTTACTTTATTATCGGAGGTCAATTTAAAGCCACCAAGTTAAGTGATTGACTAAGCAGTTTCTTTTTTAAGACTCTGGTCCAAAACGACAACTTCTGTCTTGTCTGAATTTAGAAGCAGAAAAATTTAAAATCCCAAGTTTTTATGTCTTCAAGACATGCTTTTAGTCTATCTAACTATTGGGGTCATCAGGATTTATGGAAAAGTAAAGCTGAGTATCATCCAAAAGTAACAGTGAAAATTTTTCCTATGCTGCCTGATAATTTTGACCTATTGGAAGCATAATATAGTAAGAAAATTTGGCCCAAGTACAAAAACCCTGTGGTGCTCCAAAATTAAACCCTGGAGTTTAAAATTTTTTCTCATTTACATTAAAAAACTGGAATCTGAAAAAATAAGATTTAAACCAGCCTAGCGCTGTTCCCCTGATCCCTACAGCATATTCCAGCCTTTCTAAGAAAAATATTATGATCGACTGTATCAAATGCAGCACTGAGATCTAACAGGACAAGTACAGACAAAACCCATTATCTGAGGCAATAAGAATATCATTAGTGACTTTCAGCAGAGCTGTTTCAGTGCTATGATGAGCTCTGAAGCCTGATTAAAACTCTTAAAAAGGTCATTGCTGTGTAAATGCTCACACATTTGATTAGCAGCTTTTTTCTCAAAAATTTTAGATAAAAATGGAAGATGGCTATAGGTCTGTAATTTATTAAGTCATCTCAATCAAGTGAAAGGGTTTTTTAAGCAAAATTTTAATTACAGCTACCTTAAAAGCTTGTGGTACATATCCATTTACTAAGATAGATTAATCATATCTAAATGGGGCTGGTAATCAGAGGGAAACACTTCCTTAATTTTGGTTGGGATTGGGTCTAACATACAAGTTGCAGGTTTAGATGAACTAATTTTCTGATAACTCAGGAAGCTCCACAGGATCAAAGCAGTCCAAACACAGATCTGGTTCTACAGTTACTTCCAATGTTTTTCTACTTGCTGAGGATGAAGTAATCACTTCGGAGTATATCAAAGATTTTCTTTTAATTGAAACATTTTATTTAAAAAAATCCCATAAAGTCATGACTGCTGAGAGCTAAGGGAATGGATGGCTCAACAGAGCTATGACTCTGTGTAAGTTTAGCAACTGTACAAGAGAAAATTTGGATTTTCTTGTTCTCTTCCTATTAATGATGAGAAAAAAAGCTGTTTCTAGCTTGACGAAGTGTCCTTTTTTATACAAAATAGGCTATTTTTGCAGATTAAGTAGGAATCCCCCTAGTGTGTAGAGTGCCATTTTTCTTCCTTTTTCTAACATAGTACGTAGCTCTGAATTTTAAACCAGGGAGCCAGCCTCCTATGAATGATTACCTTCTTTTTCAAGGGGGGCTGCATTGTCTAATGCACCTCGCAATGATGAAAAAGACTATGAACAAGAGAATCAATTTGTGAGGGGGAAAAAAAATTTTCCCCCACTTTTGTTTTTTCTGTGATAATGAGGAAATCAAAAGTGGAACAGATTCTTTAAAGGTTGTTACAGCATTGTCTGATAATGATCTACTATAATGACATATTCTTTCAGGTGTGGAGTACTCGGTTAAATTAAACTCAAAGGTTATTAAAACACACTGCTGCTGTCATAAGGGGATCAAAACCTTTTTTTATTTTCAATAAAACATTTAATTCTAATAAAACTACTAAACATCCATCCATCCATCCATCCATCCATCCATCCATCCATCCATCCATAAAATATGTTTTTTTATTATTTTAATATTGTATTATTATTATTAACCAGAGTCCATCCATCCCTTTACACAAGCCATAGTTTTACTGTAAACAACTGTATTCCTTCCTTACTGCAGCAGTATAGGTCAAAGTGGCCCTACCAAAACCAACCCAATTTCAAATTCTTCCCAGTCTCCCAATCATGTTTCACTTCACTTCTCCACATGTTCCTACTTTGATGCAAGCTACTTTCAAGCCCAATCTCATTAAGCTGTTGCATTAGCCTGACACATCAAAATTTCAAGGCATAATATAATGAGGCACTGTAAGGATGTAGGTTGGATTTCCTGTTTGTGTGAGCTGGAAATTTACCAACTAAAGTGAGTGATGTGTGAAAGTAACAGATCAGAGGGAAAATGTCAGATTGGCAAAATCATTCAATAAAATATTTTTTATTTATGTTTTCACTGGTCCGACTGAATCTTAATGTGGTCCTGTCCCTTTGTAAAAAATAGGCACTAGTATACATACAGCACCACAATGTACACCCTACATGATATTTAGTAATCCGCTGAACTCCCTGCTTTTTGCATATGTAGTTAGAAATGGTTACACATTTTTTATCCACACTTTATTTCAATATTGACAGATTTTGGGATGGTGCAGGAAGATCAAACAAAAGGTGTGGGGTAGGCGGAGATTCTTAGAGACAACCCCAGAAAATATAAAGCTTAGTTACATTTCATTTACTGCTTGACCCAAAATCTTCATATCCTGTGTGAGAATATGTATATAGATTTATACTGCTTCACTGACCTAATAAACTGTAAACGCTACTGCCAAGCTTGTCCTTTTACACACAAACCTGCACAACAACACACACACACACACGAGTCCATGATACAGATTTACATTCTTTATAAATAATAGAAGTCGTTGTTTTTTGGTAACTTTGTCTTAATTTTAATCAAACACACTTGATCTCTGTTTAACACTGTTCTTTTATTCTGAAGTTTCTTTTCTTCACATGGGAATCCCGATATTGTTTCGAAAGGGTTAAGCAGAATTTCAGTGTGTTGTCTGCTCTGCATCAACGTACATTATGTACTCCTAATTTGCATACTGCAGTGCGAGCAGCAATTAAAATGAACTTTTAATTTCTTACAAGTAAATTACTTTTGCATGCGATGCGTGCAAATGTCGTTATAATGGGTGCTTTTTTATTAGGCTCACAAGCTGAGTGTACCCGACCAACTCCCAGGATGAAAGATAATGACGCGAAGGGACACAGCAACTAGCCACCCAGCCTCACAGCCACATCCACCAACTCTGTGTAAATCCCAGTTTTTATTCACCTGTGTGCCAAATGTTTACCTTACAAACTTTTGGCCATGGATATTTTTCTCTGCCTGGTATCTTGTCTCCATCAGACTCTGATTCAGACTTTCAACAATCATTCTTACGTCTGTCTCTCATCACGCACTTTCCCTCCCTCCATTCTGCTCCTCCCAAAAGCCCTAATTCACTGTCCCCTCCTGCTGCTCCCCTCTGGGGTGCAGAGGTGGTCTTTGTGTTCTGAGTGCTGCTGATGTCAGGGCCGCCGAACAGGTGCGCAGACAGAAAGGGTCCCGTTGTTGCGGCACAGCGGCTTGGTAAACAAACACCGCAGAGGTCCTTGCCATAGCATGACGTCTCTTTCACACACACAGACACAGGTATCTCAATTCACAGGAGTGGAGGAGTTGGATGGAGCTTAAGATAGCTTAGAGGGGAGCACACAAAGCTGCATTATGGTGATGAAGCGACACACACCTGCAGGGGTAGAAAGTGTCGCCACAGCGTGACCCTTCCTGTACCGCAGGTGCTGTCTGTGTTAGCTGGTACAGGCCAAAAGGCTGCAGCAGGATTATCTGAGGGCTACTGCTCTTACCACACAGGTACACATATGCAAACTTTGAGCCTCAGTTTTCCTGCCTTAAAGGTTGAAATCTTACACAGATATCTTTATTATTTTGACTGCTTCTTTTTTGTTTTGCCCTTTTTGTTTTTTTATATCTATTCTTCTGTTTTTGTTTCTAGACAGCCCTCCCCTCTGGCTCTCCATTTTCACTCTATCTGTCCTCTCAATCTCTTTCCTCATTCCTCTCAGCCATTCTTTCTGCCCTTGCTCTCCTGACTAGCCCCTACAATCACCCCCCCAACCCCTCCACCACACTGCACAGCTGTGCACAGGCAGATTAGTGTGTTAGTACCTGTGAGGCAGAGGCATGGCATACTGCATCCTAAAACCCAATCAGCTAATGTTGATAAAGGAGGAGGGGTGAGGACATCTGTTCACACAAAACACCAAACTCATTTGAATCACAAGATGAAATGACTTACATCTGCGGAATTGGAAAAA
The DNA here is from genome assembly GCA_036173005.1 of Crenichthys baileyi. NCBI lineage: Eukaryota > Metazoa > Chordata > Actinopteri > Cyprinodontiformes > Goodeidae > Crenichthys > Crenichthys baileyi. The sequence goes on from JAHHUM010002414.1 coordinate 25,272, forward strand.
GTCTTTTTGCCCTCCTTGTTTTAATTTGGATGGAGGTGGGCACACTTCAGATGCTGAGGTGGCGTGCTGAGTGTGAGGCATCCATCATGCCAAAGGAGAGCATTTACCTGTGTTTGTGTTTGTGCAATTGGTCTTTTCTCTATTTAAAACTAAAATACTTTATTTTATTCTCTAGGTCAGAAAAAAATGTGCTATTTTAAAATTCTGATCACATTTTTCTCTTAGGGAATGTTAATGTTGTAAATCTTTCCTTTGTGTGGGCTAAGCCTTAACTTAGACTTGTATTATTGAGCCCTTATGAGCATCACATTTGTACAATCAAAATGCTCTGGATAATTATTTTTTGCTATATTGTTTTGTCATTACCTATGATGCATTTATGATGAGACAGTAGACATACCAGTGCATGCAGCTCTTATCTTTTGGGTTTAAAATGACGGATACAATTCATTGCGAAGAGTTTAAAGATGAAAGTAACGTAAACAAAGTAGTTAATATTGCACCCAATGTTTTATTTCAATATGTTTCTAGTTGTGGATGCCTTACTACAGTTAAAAACTTTACTTACACTCCTTATGGATTACTCTTATCCCAATTTTATGCTTTTAAAGATTAATTTGAACCATTCTTTTTCCAGGGTGGAATGAATATACAACAAAAAACTTCAATGACTGTATTGTGGATTTTATCTATTCTACACTCTCTTCTTGGCAGATTTGAATGAATCCATCTGAACTGGCCGGTTTCCTGGCACAGGCCCAGCTTCTAAGCACATTCCACAAATTTTCAGCATGATTGCGGTCAGCGATTTCCACAAGCTTAATGTTAGCCTGCTTTAGGATCATTGTCAGTTGTGTCCAATTTTGAACCATGCAGCAAAATTGATGAGTTGAAGCTCAGCTGAAAGTTGCAGTTGGCTATGTGGTCAAGCCAAATGCCTTCTGGAGAAAATTTTTATGGTCAGAAGAGACAAAGACTGAGAAATTTGGGCAGAATGACAATAGGTTTGCTTGTAGGGGTCAAGATAAAGCTTTAAATCTGATCTATAAGGAGAAAAAGAACAACTACCTCCAGATTATTTAACATCATTTCAAATCAGCAGAGAAGCTGTTAAATTTGAACACAGTTGGGTTTTCCAACAAGCCAATGATCCCAGACATAATCAAAGCTGGTTTGGGAAGAGATAAACAGATAACAGCAGGCTTGTGCAAAGCCCTGACCTCAATAGGTGCTGGTAATTTCATCCCTTCAACATTTTGTCACGGAGGTTTTGACCATACCCAACTTTTATTGGCACAAAATGGTGCTGCAGAACGTTTAATGCAGTTTGTACAAGATATTCACATCTACTTTGATAACAAATAATTGAAAATAGTTTTGGATATTCTACTTCAAATGCATTGTAAGGAAATGTTGTTATAATAATATTTTATAAAAATATAATAACGTAATATTTATCAGCTGACCCAAGAGATCCGAACCAAAATTAACTGGAAAAGAGTGTAATACAAAGTTTTCAGATTATGCTGTACAACTGAATTCAATTATATATGAGATCTGAACATGTTTATGTCAGTTTACCTCTATTATTCCTAAAAATATTTAACTTGAACTAAACATAAACATAAATTGCCAACATTTATTTATGTGGGTACAAATGTTTTTTTGCGCATACAAAATAGAAGTAGGTCTGAACTAGGAAAGGATGGCCTCAACTACGGTGAAAATGTATCTTCATTAAAACCAGAACAGCCAGGAAACCTACCAATTTAAATGAACACTGCTAAGCCTGGCAAGACGATTGGTCAAATATCCAGCTAAAATGAACCCAGAAACTTCACGATGGCTACAAAATGTGTATAGTCAACTTAAAACGTGCTGATGGAGTTTTGATTAAGTATTCAAAGGGATCCATGCATATATTTGAACCTGAGCGTATTATTTTGAACCTGTTTTGTTAAGAGAAAATCAACAATAAATTCTAACTTGTGAATCACTGTTTATTAGTCATCTAGCAACACAATAAGGAGCTTGCTGCAGTAAACTCCCAAATGAGGTTGTTTTAACAAAGATAGAAATTATTATTGTGACTAACTGATGTAATAACTAACATTTTTCTTGATTTTCACATTGCTTCAGTAAGTACTAACTGTAGATCACAGTTTTTTGCAGGGCCACAGACTTTATTTCTCTGAATGCTTTGTTCCTTTTCTAAGACAAAAAAGAGAAAGGCTTTTTATGAACTCCTCAGAGAAAAAAGCCTATTTTAAGAAGTCTAAAGTTGTTTTATGTGTTGTCAGTTTTTTTGATTTATTATAGAATAAACATTGTAATAAAGATTTATACTGAACAAAAGTTGCAGAAACATTTTCAAAACATCTGCAGCCACATTTGACGACATCTGCTGCAACTACAGACAAACACCCCCTCACTTACTCAGACTCTGCCTTCTTGAGCAGGTCCGACTCATTGCACACATCAAGCTGCATCATCCTGTTTGGATGACAATATTAAAAAGCAGTTTATTCTCACAACTGTTGGGACAACTGTTGATTATTTTCTGGGTGGAAAAACAATCTCAAAAAGCTGATCAGATGAAATTCTGAGCTGAATAAAAAAAAAACTTTAATTTCACAGATTTTAAAAGTTCAGCTCATACTTACATGATTTACAGTGCTTTTACTGAGTCTTTATTGGCACACTGATCAAATATGAATGGGACATGTCATAAACTGAGCAATAATATACCAAAATGCTTTACATCAGACTATAAACTACAGTGTATGAACTCTTTAAAATTTAAAATCTTCTTTACAATCCTGTTCCTCGCATCTGTCATTCATCATATAACATACATACATATGTATGCCACTCAAAATGAAATGGGAAAAGGTTTTCACAAACATTTTCCCAAGAAGAGTTTTCCCTATAATTCAGAAACTATTGGGTGCCTCTACAATGACCTTCAGTGACATCGACAGGTTATGCAGTTAGTTGTTTTTCTCTGCTCCATGTGGCCCATAAACACTCGGGCTGAGTGAGTTCAGAGAGCTGGTAAGTGAAGGTCAGGTCAGCGGGGGTGTGTGTGGTCAGAGAAATACTCGTGTGCGGAATCACATTGAAAAATATCTTATGCTTTGTTTCTATGGGCCCTTGAGACATGGTTGATTATTTAATAATTAATAAACGAGTTTAAAAAAAAACATTTACATTGTATTGTATTGTACTGTACCAGCTGCCAGGTGTGTTAACTTACTGCTGGTTGTCTTTCTATAATATAAAACATTAGAAATCCTTGTTCTATGACACAAAGAAGAAATAGCCATAGCAATATCTAAATGTACATCACCTGACCCATGCCACTAAATCCCAAGACATATTCTAACATAGGGTGAAGAAGTGTGAAAAAACTACGAGCATCACTTTTGTTGGTTTTTATAGATTATTAAATACAATAAGGATCAAATAATTCTGCAGCCCAGGTCTTTCTTTTTCATGCCGCTTAATTATACTAATACGGATGTTATTTTTGTGGAACACCAAATGGTGTTCTATCAGGTTGAGGTCAGGACTCTGAGCAAATAGTCAAGTTTCTCCACAACAAACTTGCACATCGTTGTCCTATTTGACCTTGCTTTGTGCACTGGTGGCCAGTCATGATGGAGTGGAAGGGGCCATCCCCAAATTGTTTTCACATAGTCAGAGGCATACAATGGTTTTGAATGTGTTGGTATGCTGCAGCATCTAGAGATCCTTTCACTGAAATGAAGGAGCAAACCTAACTCCAGAAAAACAGCAAACTTTGCACTGGACGCAATACAGTCAGAAAAATGCTGCTCTCTTTATAACTGCCATACCCAGAGCCGTCCATTAGATTGCCGGACAGATACATGATTCATTACTCCAGAGAACACAACTCCACTGCTCCAGAGTCCAGGGTGGCATGCATTACACCACTAGATTCAACGGTTTGCATTGTACCTGGTGATGTAAGGCTTGAATCCAGCTGCTCAGCCATGGAAATCAGTTTCATGAAGCTTTCTATGTTCTGTGCTTCTGAAGGTCACATGCAGTTTGAAATCTGTATTTACTGGCTGCCCAGTAAATTGGCGACCTCTGTGCAAAATGTGCATCAGCATCTGCTGGCCCTGCTCTCTGATTTTATTTGGCCTACCAACTTATAAGTGTTTGTTGAAGCAGTCTGCATGCTTAGGTGCAGGATTTTATACACTCATGGTCATTAAATTGATTGGATCACTTGATTTCAGTGATTTGGGGAGGTAGCCCAATACTTTTGGCAATATAGCATATATGAAATTGCTTGTATGAGGACTACCCAGTGTATCCTGTTGTTGATAATTTCAGTTTGTCAAGAGTTTTCCATCCCTTTCCGGGAAAGTTAGATACTTGAGAACAAATTTATCCGGTAGTTTTAGCTTACTGCACTATATTAAGGTCACAACACTCTACTTGCCACTTTCAGAAGGAATCCAAAGTCCCTTCAGCAGAATTTGAGTTTTCCCAAGAGTCCCCTCCCAGTGGTATGTGCCCAGACAGTATCTGAAGCGAGGCATCCTATTCAGATGCGTGAACCACCACAGCTGACACCTTTTGGTTTTAACTCAGCTCTCTCTTTATCATGACAGACTGGATCTCTGCCCACATTACAACAAACTAGGTGTGAGGGTCTGAAACACTGTTATCAGATAAATGGTGATATTATGACTTGATTCTGTCCAATCTGGCATTTTCTTGTCAGACACTGAACAGCCACAGTAACAGTAGATGAGTTTTGGTTAAGAAAACAGTGACAAGATAATGCCTGTGTGCTTTAAAAGTGACTTAGAGTAAAACTTCAGAGCACATCGCTTGATCAAAGTTTGGGAACATATGTCAACATATCTGCAGCCTTCCAAAAAGTACAAGAAATTAGTATCTTTCCTTCTGTGTCTATAAAGTCTCTGCTCATTTCAAAATAAGGCATTTCGCTTTGCTCTTTTTCTGCTTTCTTTTACCTCTGCCTTCCTCCCTCCCTGTTGGATGGAGTAAAGGGGAGTCAGGTTTAGCCTAAACCAGCTCAGTTATGGTTGAGGTGCAAACACACCCTCCATTTCTGCTACCTGTATGACCCCTTCTCTTTTCCAATGGTTATAATCAGTCTGACAGAGAGAGGTATCCCAATCCTTGTGGTTTTTAGTATAACAATGGCAATGAGTGGGCTCTAGATAGACAAACTTTATCAGTTTATTATTTTACTTACTGCCCCTACACGGGCTCTGGCACTCGCTGGTTTGGTCTGGCCTCCCCGGCGGCCCTGCTCTGTTCCCTTTGTGGGGTGCCTTGAGACGAAATTGTTGTAAATAAGCGCCGTTTAACTAAATAATCTGAACTGAAACTTTCTGTGTAGTTATGCTGCTTTAGGCTTAGGCTGCTGGAGCACATAATGACCACTTTTACCCTCTTTGCTACATTCTCACACTACTCTCCAATTTTGCATTATTTGCTGTTATTTCAGCTTTTAACTTTGTTCTCTCTTTTCTCTTCCTAGAAGCTACACCTGGCCTGGCTCTGTGTCTACCTGTGACACCTTTCTGGAGAGGGGCATCGTCCGAGCTTCTGCTGGCAACAACTTAATGCTCACCCTCTACCGATGATCCACATGGCCCTGTCTTTCAGTGTTTAACCCTTTCTCTCTCCTAGACATGGCGATTGACTGAGCTTTTACTGTAACTAACTCTATGTGCTCTCTTCAGACTCTAACCTTGAAAACTGGCTCAAAGTTTATCTGTTCTTTCTTTCTAGAAGAAATGACTAAAGGAGCTACATCCACTAACATTTACTTTTCCTTCCCATAGAAAGTACTCCTGGATCAGTGCTTCTTTGTTCTCTTTGTGTCTCTGCTCTGTTCTCTCTAACCCCCAGTCGGTCGTGGCAGATGGCCGCTCACACGGAGCCTGGTTCTGCTGGAGGTTTCTTCCTGTTAAAAGGGAGTATTTCCTCTCCACTGTCGCTACATGCATGCTCATTATGAGGGATTGCTGCAAAGTCAACGCCAGTGACTGTCCACTGTCTCTACATGCTCATCCGGGAGGAGGGAATGCTACAAGTCACTGACTGGATGCAATCTGCTGGGTTTCCTTAGACAGAAAAACTTTGTATCCAATTTTAATAAATAACTGAATCTGACTGCACTGTTCAATGATTAAGATTAATTGGAATGTATGTACCTGAGTTTTGTGAAGTGCCTTGAGACGACATGTGTTGTGAATTGGCACTATATAAATAAACTGAATTGAATTGAATTGGATTGCTTGTAATCTGTGAAAAAGACTCATTCTTAACTAACTGAAATTAAAACAATTATAAAAACTGGAGGCGGACACACCTGGTCAAAATGTTCTGACTGATTGGTAAATGCATTTTGATCTTCAATAAACATGAGAATTAAAGCAGTTGCTGATGACAGTTTTAATGATTTATATGTCTCAAATAAATTGTAAAAAGTAAAACATTATTGTGTTTGTTGTGGTACAGCTGTACCTTTGCTATAAAAATGAATACAACTGAATGAATGAATTTTGTAGTAGCACAGGCACTTTAGTACATGTTGATGGTTCTTGTAGGTTATCAGCTAAAAGCAACTTACACTGTTAAACATATCTGTCCCGCTACTTTCTATTGTAACTTCGCTGCTGCTTCACATTTTCAATGCATTTTTACAATCATCTTTGAGGATTTCTGTTTTCTGATGGCCAATTTATCCGAGCAACTCCCTGTGCTCTTGCACAACCTCGAGGCATGCATATTTTCCTTGTACATGAATGGCTGTTAGTGCATCTCTGCCAATCACTATAATTTACATTAAATTCAAAATTAATTTCACACTTTTTTTTTCTCAGTAATTATGTCAACAGCTGCTGTGAAGCCAAGCTGCATGCATGAATTTTAATAGGGTCTTCTTTGAAATCCCTCTGAACTTTGCAGAGAAAAACAATATTTCTCTTGCAAGCTCACCAGGATTTATACTGTTAGAAGGGGAAATAAGGCAGTGTAAGTATCACGTGTTTAGATGTTATGACCAGAACTCAAGCTGCAAATTTAAAATAAAACCAAGTTTATGTTTGTTATTGGACCTATTAAGTAAATAAGAGAAAATAATCTTTAATTTATTGTGTCAGAATAGATCAATTTTCTGAAATCTGTGGCGAAAAACCTTTATTTAAACTATTCCTGAGTATTTCATGTCTTGTGTAATCTAATAGAAGTCTCTTATGCAGTCTTAAGTGCTGACAAAAGCTACAGTCAGCTGTTTGTGATTGTATTTCTCTTTATCTCATGTCACTGTTTAAGGTTTAAGAATGGCACCTGCTAGGCCATCAAACTCCAGAGGGCTAATAAACCTGCACAGAACCAGTCTCAGCCCTGCGCCGGGTGATCCCCCCTGCCGGGCTGAACATCTGATTATTTACCACTCACAGAAATGTATTGGTGCGGTCACCGCATATGTTTAACTGTGTTTGTGTCTGTGATAGACGCAAAGAGAATGGGAGAGTGAAAGGGGGAGATGTTATGCGGCAATAAACAGAAAAATAAGCAGCAGAGAGAAAGAGTGAAAAAGGAGGTAAGAAAGGCAGGATCGAGAGGTCATGATTGTAGTAGTCAAGCTCTCGTCTCCACACAGCAGGGACCCCACGACCAGCAGCCCTACAATTACATTGGCATTTAGGACAGACAGAAGAGGGTGGGAAGCCTGAACCTATCAAAGCCTTCTAACCAGTGTCCTTCAGATATAGCCATTAGCTTAAACCCAAGCTTCCAGCTCAATGCATGTTAAAGGAAATAAGAGGGACTGACTAAAATGTTTCTGTCTCATACAATTTAAAACAGAAATGGTGGTTTACACTTTACTTTTCGCTTTATTGAGAAAATGATTTCCCTCCACACACACAAACTGCATGTGAGCTGCCTGAACATCCTAGCAGAGTATGACATTAACAGTTTTCATTTTATCTAGAAAAAGGTCAAATCTGATATGTAGATAAAGTAAAAGGTCTACAACAGCTGAGTTAATGCAATGTAATTTACCGACATGATGATTAATATGGTAGTCTGGTATTGCTGGAAATTACATTGTATATGACAAATTATTAGATACATAAAACATGGATCTTTGGCTAAATATGGAATTTTAATAGGGTTTAAACAAATACAGGCATTACCAATTTAAACAATTAGGAAACAACATTTGGCCACTCCTCAATTTAAAATGATTTCCAACCAGCTTTACTGATCACATTAGGTTTTTCTAAGCTGTGGTTGACTTGAGGTGAAAGATTCCTCTGGGTCTTCTCTGCTCAGTGCTTAATCAAATGATTCATTGTTGCAAAGAGCTGTAAGTCTCACTGTTTTTAATTATTGTAGTGTTCTCAGTTTAGTCAGAATCATTTTGAGCTACAAAGCAGTACCTCCTGAGGCAGTTTTCAAAACATTGGCCTCAGATAGGTGCTGAATAAAAACTGTAGACACTCAAGGAGAACAGAACACAAAATGTGGATTCACAAGCCCTAATTCTGTTTTTTGCTGTTGGGCTACGAACATGCCAGGTGGACATTTCACATTTACTTTAAAAAGCAATAATCTAAAGTAATTTTCTTTAATCTAATCAAAAAATTGGTGAGTGGGTACAAAATATGCCGAATCACTGATGAAGGCGCGAACTGACCGGGAGCTGCACCGGATACCATGTGCATATACATATATATATATATATATATACAAAAACACTACAGTCACTGTTTAATAAAACCCTCAGAAGTATTTTGGTCTTACTGGTAATAACTGAAAATGAACTTAAGATGTGCTAAGTTGCTTTAAATTATTTCTGTGACAAAGCCAGTGCAGCAGTTAGAAAAAAATATGATCATTCTGCTCAGGAAAAAAAAATGCAGCAAACACTTCTGCATCCACAAATTGGTACAGTTGAAATTACCCATAAACAACTCTTGTTTTAGGCAATTTTTTCCTGGCGACGGCAGCCTAATACCTTCTTTTCATTCATTGTAGCTCATTTTAATTATGACGTTTCTTAATTTTGTACCAAAATTGGGATCACTCAATTGACACATTACGTCGATATGCTTATAAGGCTGGTGAAGCTGGAGGACATGCTTTACTTTGATGAGGATGGGAACATCTGTAGCTCCCTCAGGCTTGAGTAAGATCGAGCTGTGCAGACTGGTTTTACTGCTGTTTTAGTTTTGATCTCTCAAATTTGTTTTTTTGGAAACATCAAATGTTCACACAGTCCAAGACATTGTTTTTTTTCTCTTCTTTTTTATAATGCACATAAACAGTCATGCTCAGATCCCCAAGGAGCACACCTGCTTTCCCAAATCTTAACACAGGTTTTTAAGATCCTGGAAATGTTTTATAAATGAGCTGTATTAATAGTTATAGGCCTGGAGAAATGATCAACATTGTTGTGTTTTAAGGTGCCCTGTCAGCAGATTTCTAGGTTTTACTTTTGCATCATGTTTTATGCTGCAGGGAGTAATTATTGCAATAACTGCATTGCATGAAAAACAATTTCTGTTCCGACAGATTTACATTGTTTCCTTAAAAACACACATAATCAATCTATAATTGTTCTTTATGCATACACTTACACAAACGAGGGCCAAAACGAGGTTGGAGGGATGTTGCAGCAAAGTCAGTAGATGAAACAAGGAGATCATTAGCATCATCAAAGCTGCTTGCTTCTCTTGATGACTCAATGGAAACCAATCAAACAAAAGATCTATTGATCAGAAAGGGTTAGAAAACATGGTGCTGCTGGTGTGTTGTATGCAGAAATAAAGCTGTAAGCCCAGTGATAACGACTGTGGCCCTCGCAGCCCTCCCCTTTGTCTCGCCTCGTCTCAATCACATTGTCCTCAAACATCTCCACAGAACCTCCTGCTGCTTTCACAACCCGCGCCTCTGTCTCAGCTAAATACACGCGCATATTTGTGCACAAGCGCACACAATCTCCATGTCTTTCAAAATTAGTCACACTTATTTTCACAGTAATAAAGCAGCGAGAACAATAGTGCTTTCATCTGTAATCAGGTGGTTGTGTTTCCACATCATGATCTCAATCAAAAGTCAGTGATTAAAATAAATGTACAAATTAACAGCCACAACCCTGAAAAAAAACTTTCCCTTGGAGGATCCAAAGGATTTAAACTGACATACAAACTTGAAGTGAGTAGCTGATTTTTTTTTCAAACACATTTGTGACTTACAGAAGCCACAAATATATTGTTTTCTTATTCAATCACACTTTGTTTATACCTCACAGAGTTGTTTCCGTGAAAAAGCATTTGATGATATCTTTCACTGCATAAAAGAGAATTTTGCATGAGAAAAGTTATAAGAGATAAGCAGAACCGACTAAGCTATCTTAACTTTTCTCTGTGGAAATCATTTAAACTTTAAAAGGGATAGTTTGGATTTTTTGAAGTAAGCTACTGTGGAGTTGTTATAAGTAGTCAGTATCTTCCATTAAGTAGATAGCAACCAGGGTTACATCAGTTTGGAGAAACCTGCATGAGGTTTTTGTTGGAGAGTTTTAAAACAGATGTGCACTATCTTAAAATAAATCCAGTTGCAAACATTTCTGAGTCATTCATGGTCCCCTACTGCATTTGACAACTATTTTAATGGAAGTCTTTGGGTGATGTTCCATATGAAACACTAAACTGCAAAACAAAGTGTGTTAAGTCTAATAAATGAAACTGAAACACCTGGTTTTAGACCACAATAATTTATTAGTATGGTGTAGGGGCTCCTTTTGCGGCCAATACAGCGTCAATTCGTTTGGGAATGACATATACAAGTCCTGCACAGTGGTCAGAGGGATTTTAAGCCATTCTTTTTGCAGGGAAGGGCCCCAGGTCACTACTGATACTGGTGGAGGAAAACGTTTCCTGACTCGCTCCTCCAAAAACACCCCAAAGTGGCTCAAAATATTTAGATCTGGTGACTGTGCAGGCCATGGGAGATGTTCAACTTCACTTTCATTTTCATCAAACCAATCTTTAACCAGTCTCGCTGTGTGTATTGGGTGCATTGTCACCCGATACACGGCACCGCCTTCAGGATACAATGTTTGAACCACTGGATGCACATGGTCCTCAAAAAATGGTTGCGGTAGTCCTTGACAGTGACGTGCCCATCTAGCACAAGTATTGGGTAAAGGAATGCCATGATATGGCAGCCCAAACCATCACTGATCCCCCCCCATGCTTCACTCTGGGCATGCAACAGTCTGGGTGGTTTTACGCTTCTTTGGGGCTTCTCCACCCCGAAAACTCTCCGGATGTGGGGGAAAACAGTAAAGGTGGACTCATCAGAGAACAATACATGTTTACATTGTCCCACCCCAAAAACATTTGCGCTCCTTTCCACCATTGAAACCAATTTTTGGCATTGGCATGAGTGACCAAAGGTTTGTCTATAGCAGCCCGGCCGTGTATATTGACCCTGTGGAGCTCCCACGGACAGTTCTGGTGGAAAAAAAGGAGAGTTGAGGTGCACATTTAAATTCTGCCGTGATTTGGGCAGCCTTGGTTTTATGTTTTTTTGGATACAATCCGGGTTAGCACCCGAAAAAAACCCTTTTCAGACAGCTTTCTCTTGCGTCCCCAGTTAATCCTGTTGGATGTGGTTCGTCCCTTTTTGGTGGTATGCTGACATTACCCTGGATAACGTGGCTCTTGATACATCACAAAGACTTGCTGTCTTGTTTACAGATGCGCCAGCAAGACGTGCACCAACAATTTGTCCTCTTTTGAACTCTGGTATGTCACCCATAATGTTTTGTACATTTTAATTTTTTGAGCAAAACTGTGCTCTTACCCTGCTAATTGAACTTCACACTCTGCTCTTACTGGTGCAATGTGCAATCAATGAAGACTGGCTACCAGGCTGGTCCAATTTAGCCATGAAACCTCCCACACTAAAATGACAGGTGTTTCAGTTTCATTGTCCAACCCCTGTATATTTTCTGATCTGTTTTTTGTTCATTTAGTAAATAAATGTTTCAAACGTCTCCAAACTAGAGACTACACAGTGATTGATCAGCCGAAATTACAAAAATTTCTGGAAACATACAATTGCAGCAGATGTTTTTTTTTTTTTTTTTTTTCTCAATCAGGTAATCTTGCTTAAGAAATGTATCATACGACTATTAAAAAATAAGAGCCTTTAAGAGTAGGCAGCAGTGATTCACAGCCCATCTGGCTGTTTCAGAAAATATTTTAAACATTGTCTTCTGTAAATGGCAGAGCAAAAAAATCACTGAGCCAACAGAGTTAGTTTTGGCACTTATTCATTAAGTCACTGGGATAAAATGTTACAGCAAAATGCAAAACAAGGAAGGATCTCACATTAGTTTTGACCGGTTTCACAACCAACTGAAGATCCTGGAGAATGGAATAGGATGTGAAGGATATTGATAATGAATTTAGAATAAATCATCCAAGTTTAAAATTAAGATAATCTATTGAAAAGAATGATATTAACTTTCTTTGCTGCTTTTTATACTCCAGTCATTTTCCGTTTTCAGTCCTTTCCCCCTCTGTCACTTTCTCTGCAGGTCCTCACTTACTCACCAAGCCTTCAGCTCCCTAAGGACTGTACGCTTTACAGTGTGAAATGTGTGTGTGTGTTCTGCTGTGGCCTCCAAAATGATACCCAGCACAGCAATGGATCCAAAAGCGGTCAGTTGTTCGTTTCAGACAATTAAATCCAGCACAGCTCTGAGTCCCATGCCAGACAAACAACCACTGTTGCACAAACCAACGCACACATACACAGAAGATAGTAAATATACATTGTTACCACAGAACTGAGGTTCAAATACCACTCAACCTCACAGGGGAGGCTGATGACCTTTACCACAGCAGCACAGTCTGTCCCTTTCCTTCTGTCACTCTATAGCTGTTTCCCCCTCGCCTCTCATCATCCGCGTACGGTGCACCTTATAGGCTTTCTTATCCTTCTGTCTCCCCTGGGAGCTCTGCTCCTCCCTCTGTTCCGCAAAATACACCCCGTCCCCTTCACATTTTCCCTTTTATATCTTGAGCTTTCCTGACAGCAAGGGCAACTTTCTTCCTTCCATCCATCATATCTGTCACGGTCACTTTACAGCCACTCCCCACCCCTTTCTCTTTATTATTTGATTTTATTTCTGTGAAAAGGTGACGCTGAATCACCAGCCATCTAGCACGAAACACAGTGACAACGGATAGTCGGATATTACATTTTTAACAGAAATGAAATTTTTTGTGGATGCATCCATCACCTCTGTCACGCCAGTAATAATTGGTAGAGAGGGTGTGTGTGTGTGTGTGTGTGTGTGTGTGTGTGTATGCATGTGTTGATAAAATCAATGGTTACAGGTCAACATAATTGAATAGTTTCAAATAACGACATAAACATTAAAACTGGGTACAAGCTACCAAAGTTTGTGTTGAGAGAAGGTTTTCAGTTATGTTGTGTAAATCTAAGGAAAATCAGAGATCAAGTATGTAATTTCTGAACAAGGGTTTTCCAGAGAAAAAAGAGAAATACATTCAGGCCACTTTAATAGGCACACCTTGCTAGCACCAGTTTCGAGCCCTCTCTGTATTCAGATTTGCCATAGTTCTTTGTGGCATACATTTAACAAGGTCTTGGAAACATTCCTGAAAAACTTTGGATCATATTGTCATAATAGTATCAAGACGTTTCTGCAGATTTCTCAGTGACACAAACAGGACACGAGTCTGACATTCCACCTCAACTCAAAGGTGTTTGGTTGGATTGAGATCTGGTGACATTAGAGGCAGTTGGAGCACAATTAACTCAATATCATGTTCAAGAAAACTGTTTTATATGATTATATGAGCTTTGCAATACGGTCTGTCTCTTTGGTAGTAGCCATAAGAAGACGGGTAAACTGGGTGTTTCATTTATAATGGGATTAACATAGTCAGCAACGGTACTCAGGTAGGCTCTAGCATTTTAATGATGCTCAGCTGGTATGAAGGGGAAGTGTGCTGAGAAAATATCCCCCACATGATTAAACCAGCAGCAGCAGCAGCCTGAATTGTTGATACAGGACATGACAATCCCATGTTTACCTGGTGTTTATGCAAAATCCAGACTTTATCATCTATATATTGCATCTTAAATGAGAACTCATTGAAACAAGCAGCGTACTTCCAATCAACTTATGTCCAATTATGTTGAGCCTGTGTCAAATGCCTCAATTTCCTAGATCTACTGACTTGCTTCCATTTGACTCGCTGATTTGCTATTTGTGCTAACAAGCAATTGAACAGATGAATGTGAAAAAGTGGCTGGTGATTGTATTATAACCTACAGTAAGACATTTTTGTTGATCCACGTTAAAGTTAAAGCAAATCCTCACAGTAGGTTAATAACTTGCATATGTAGACTGTCAGTAATTAAGGTTGCTGTAATCATTAATGCCTGCATAGAGGAAACTAGAAGAAATCTCATTCCAACAAAGAAAGTCCAGGTGTCTCTTTTCAAACACTCAGACGGCTCCCATGCTTCTGTATAACAATGGCAAATAGATGAATGACTTTTTCTGACATAACACATTATTTTGACCTAGGTGAATATCACATTCAAGTACGCTGAAAACATAAAAAGCTATTAAACAAACAAATTATATATATATATATATATATATATATATATATATATATATATATATATATATTATATATATATATAATATATATATATATATATATACTTTCTGGGTATCTGGTGAAGAAAAAGCAATAAAGTTAATGGAACATTTGGATATCTTAGATATCACCTTGAAAAAGGTCTGTACCCTCTTGCACTGAGCTGAACTTAGAGTGAATGGTTGCAAAACATTATTGGTTATATTACTGAATTCGTGTTTCTATTGGTTACAAAACACTCTTAGATTAGGTAACATTACGTTTCCTACATGGGAATTGCTGCAGCTGGAAATGGGCGAACTATGTTAGGTATACTTAGACATTTTGGAAGCTGTCCTCGAAGATCCCCCCCCCGCAATGTTTTTGTGTTTGGACCCTGCTGATGAAGACATGAAGAAGAGGTGAAGGGCAGTTTAAAAGATGGGAGGGAGCAAAGCAGAAAAACATGCAAATAGAGGGTGAAGGCAGGGAGATAAGGAATGAGGGACAGTGTGCACTGAGGAGGAAATAAGAGGGAGGAAAAAGGAGGAGTTGATAGTTTGAGGGGTCGAACACCACCTGGTATTCCTTTACAACCAAGGAAAATGCCTAGAGAAATGATAATAAAATAGAGAGAAGTTGCAGAACCTTCTGTTGCTGACAGGAGCTGTGTATGTGCCCTGCAAGAGACGAGTGTGTGTGTGATGAATATTTCATGGCGGTTCATTAAGGAAAGAAAGTGTGAGGAAGTAATTGTGTATGGGGGTGTGCGAGCGTGTGTACCCCTCGTCGCTCTGCGCCACGTCGCCTGCCTTGTGGCTGCCATCTGGCTTCACGCCATCAGAGTGCCACCCTCCAAAGCCCTCTCCCCTCACAAACATGGCAGCAGAGGAAGGGGAGGTGAGGCTGGAATAAAGAAAAAAAAAGAGGGGGTGGAGAAGATGGGAGGCAAGGGGACAGAGCCTCAGGTTAACTTCTTCATTTCACTGATATCATGTGACGTCCACAGTATGGTAAAGAAAGACGTACAGCTGAATGTGAAAAGTAATGACAGTCTATCACAGATAATACAAAGTGATACACTGTCTTTTCAGTTAAGACAGGGCCATCTTACCTTGGCTCCAGCTGCAGTTGTAAGGTCTGTATGCCGTTAGCTCTGCTAGCATTAACGGTTAGTTTAAAAATTGAATAATATTTCCTTTTATCAATATAATATCTCTAAATAAAGAAAAATCCTGGTCTCATGTATTTTTTTTTTTGTCTTATATGTATTGAAATCTGGACCTTGATATAAGTAGTTCAGTTATTGTTTTTAGTTAGGCTGTCAATACAGAAAGCTGTAAAACTGAATGCAGGATGCACCCCAGACAGTTATTCAGTCGTTCACACAGCCCACACAGAGACAAATAAGACACAACAAAAAACCCACACACATGCACCTTCAAAGCTAATTTTGGATAGAGGTGGGTAGTAACTAGTTAAATTAATCAGTTACATTAACTTAGGTAACTGTTTGGAAAAATAACTTTGAGGAGTAGCTTTACTGCACTGGGCTTTTTTCTTGAGTAAAATTATTATGAAGTAATGCTACTCTAACCACCACAAGTAATTTCACTGAAAGAAGAACAAGCTTGTTTTAACTAAGCATGCCCCAGACACACACCTGTAGTTTATGTCAATGCTAGTCTTGTCTGTTTACAAGTTTCATTGTTTAAATGTGACTTTCTATCTGCTTACCCAGCTGAGCTAATTGGAGATCAATAAATCAATAAATAAACAGTAAGCAGTGTATATTGTCACTAGAAGTATTTTACCCAGTTCTAACACATACATTACCTAATGTAAGCATTGGTTTCAGAAGTTTTCTGCTGAAAAAAAAGTTATTTGGAAAACTGTTTCTTCTGGCTGAATTTGTTATTTTGTAATAAATGTTATTTATTTCCATAATTGTTGTTTAAGTCTCTAAAATACCAAAATTTGCACACAACTATATTTAAATAGTAAATCATCTTATGATCACTTACTAAGCACCTGAGAAGCCTTTTTTCAAAAAATTTTTGTTACACATACTTGAGCAATTTTTTTACTACTTTAACATAAAAATATGTTAAAATAGTGCTACTCTTCCTTGAGTACAATTTTTGGGTGCTCTACCCACCTCCGATTTTAGCTTTGCCAGCTAACTGAAAAATGTTTTTTGACTTTAGGAGGCAACTGGAATGCCCAAAGAGACCCCACATAAGCACTGTGAGCTCATACAAACTCCATAAAGGAAGGCCCTGGCCCAGATGTAAACCTATTAGCTGGGTAGGGTAGGGTGACACATTTTGTTTACATCAAATGTAAAATAACAATTCATTTTTAGAAATTCATTTTATGAAGAAACCATTAAAAACGCAAGTACTCTTGTCTTCCATGGGTGACAGACTTACAACTTAAATGTTCCTGGGTAATTCTTAGAGAATTAATTTGTTAGTACAGAAGAAATTTAGAGTTACTCTTACCAAACCTTATGTACTTAAACTCTAACCATATTTTCTATGTGTTGTTAGTGATATTTGTTAACACAATCTAAATCCCTTAATTTTATAATTTAGTAATTGAAATCTTCAGCAAACTGGATGTATTTCTTTGACGTAAGATTGCTAACAAATTCAGCGAATCATTCTTTAACTTCTACCTACTTTGGTTCTAGCACGCAGCTTCCTTCATCTCGCAGACACATAATTTCTCTCTTCAGTTCCTCTGTTCACCTTGTTTCTCCTCGTATTTCAAATGAGGCAGCCTCTTGCAAACCTATGACCTTTTGTTCATGCAGTGTAAGTGGTCATGAGTATTTGTGAGTACGTATAGTAAGTTATATCCGTGTAGTCAACAGAGCCAGCCGTGGCTGCAAGAAAATTCTCTAAAATAAGATGCCAGGTGTGTGTGTATGTGTGTGTATTTGTGTGTCCATCTGGAGAGGTCCTTGGGGTCGCAGTAATCTGGCACAGCAATATCGCACTGTAATCATCTCAGTGTTCAGCAGGTGGTGTGACAGAAGGATGGGGAGAAAAGTTTTGCATGTTTTCTCTTAGCTTACACCTTTTGTGCCACGTAGATCTGCATGAACTGTAAAACTTAGACACATAGCTGTAACATGTATTAATACCTACAGTTGGAATAAACTAAAGTAAAGTTTGTGTGGAGTTGAGACATTGCACATAACTTACTCAGGGACAGTTCAATCAGTCAATCATTCTGCAAAAAGTAGAAGTCTGCAGGAACAGCATACACTACTACATTAGAAGACCTATTTTCTGGCATGTTTTGAACATATACACCTTTTTCTCCCATGATAGAAGCAGTGGACATGTTTTATAATATGCATTCTAACCTTGATTTCTTTTTTATTAAGCAGTGGAAGGTCTAAGCTCAATAGGAAAGCTATTCCAGGAGATCTATGCCTTATCAAGCTGCCACACACAGGGATAATGAACTTGTCCTATCTCAGAACATTATATACATGTGAGTGTGTGCGTGCTCTGTTTCAGGTCAGTCTCTGTGTTGTTACATAGTGATGAAGGGGGCCTGGTTATCTCTACCTGGCACCCTTATCACATCTGCACATGTGACACCTTTCAATAAGCCTCAGTCCTCTCCTTTCAATGCTCTCCAGAATGGGTGCCGGGGAGATAAAGCGTGAATGAATATACTGTATGTGTGTTGGGAAGACTGAATGGAGAGAATTTAAAACTACATACCATTCTCAAAACGAAAAGTTATGCTTAAAACTGTATTGTTTACAAAAAATGTAATTCGTTTGATTTTAACTGTATACTTTTGTGTTTTATTTAGCTTTGATTGATGTGCTCAAATGAATATATAGTTGTAGCTCCTGAATGAATGCAGAGCATTTTCCTCAATTACATGCAACCAGGTGTGTACAGAACCATCCATCTATCCTTTTTCTATAACCGCTTCTTCCGTACAGGGTCATGGGTGAGCTGGTGCCCATCTCCAGCATTCTACCAATGAGAGGTGGGCTACACCCTGGACCGGTCGCCGGTCTATCACAGGGCAACACAGGGACACCCAACCATGCACAAACCCATTCACACCTAAGGGCAATTGAGACCAATTAACCTAACAGTCATGTTTTTGGACTGTGGGAGGAAGCCGGAGTACCCAGAGAGAACCCACACATGCATGAGGAGAACATGCAAACTGTATGCTAAAAGACCCCCAGCCGGTAGTCGAACCCAGGTCCTTCTTGCTGCAACAGTGCTACCAACTGTGCCACCATACAGCCTCATGTGCAAAACTCTTATAATTAATTGCAGTTATGGAGACTTGAAGCCCCTTAAATTCCCACTGGTTGCTTCATTTATCTACCTGTGAACTTGATATTTTTTGACTCCCTTACAATTCTGATCAGTGGGAGTTATGGAATAATAAATGCGGGTCCCTATCCAGCTTTGCCTGTCACATTTCTAGTTGTTTTAAACTTGAATTTTGGGAGCCGAATGCACCTAGTCACATTTTTCAGATTTTTATTTGGTAAAAAAATGAAAACCAGGTATACTTATCCTTCCCTTTCACACTTTTTGGTCTATCAGATAAAGTCTAGCTAAAACATATTAAAGTTTGTTGCTCTAAGGTGAAAAAACAGAAAAGGGTAGAATGGGGTTTGGAATAAATTTGCATTGATTGCTATAATCAGTGAAAGTCACTGATTACTAATAAAACTTCCTATGCCAATAAGTGTCCCACCAGACACACTGAAAAAAATAATGCATATTTTAACATGGGATTTTATCGCTCACTGAATAAACATACAAAAATTATAGGTTTGTTTTATAATTTTTTATTTTCAGTGTGCGTTGAGGCAACTGCAATTAAAGGTTAAATTATTTTAGGGACTTATACACATCTTTACCTGCTGTGCCAATTAGTGCCCACTGAAACAACGTATGTCTAATCGAACAGCAATCTTTCATTAAACTGTTGTGGGTGGTTTCATCAACTTTTAAACAGTTTTTAAGAAGTTTGACTCCAATTTTGTGTCATTTCAAACAACCATACAGTAAGTATGTGCCCATGCTCTTCCCTGCTGTGACAAAAAGAGCAAGAGAATGGGCAGAAGGAGAATGGGAAGGATACTGAGAAATGTAAAGCAGCGAGTCAAAGTTCTGGCTGTGAAGAGTGTGAATGAGCTGAGTGTGGAACACGGAGCCAGGCCTGTTGGCTAGTTTCCAGTTGGGATAGTGGGTGTCCCTGTGCCAGCTGGCAGCCTGTCTATCCCATCTGTGGAGCCTAGGAGAGTGTGCAGTAATCTCCTGGAGACAGCGGCTCAGCCCAGGCCAGATTTAAAGGGATATAGCCAGCTGGCCAGGCATGGACAGGTCTGCACGGCAGAGAGAGAGAAAGGGCAGGAGAAGGCCACAGAGGAGGGAGGAGGGGATGAGTGAATGAGCTGTGATAAAGCAGGTCAGGTGTAATGGTGAGGATGATAGGGGAGCTGAGGATTGCTGGTCAGGGAGCAATAAAGAGAACTGGTAAGAATGATTATAGTCCAGCTGCCGGCAAATAATGGAACCGGTTGAATGTAATGTCCATGGCTTTAACAGCGAAAAACTACAGTTCCAGATGCACTAATGTGACCAACATGTACTTGTGTCAATAGTGGCTCATGTGACGCGATGTTTCTCCCCTCTGCTGCCTTTCCCCAACGCTTTGTGTTACAGAATTAATACAGCCAAGTAAGGCCTCTGTGCTCATTCAAAAGAAATATAACAAGTTAGGCAAAATAGCTCTGGTATGCTCTTAGTTTGATCCTCTCTGTGAATATTGCAGCTGGCAAGTAGAGCACAGCTGCATAAATCAGAATAATACTGTTCTTTGAGCGAGTTGAGCCTTGAAGTTCAACTCACCAATTACCACTTTAAAAAAAATCTAGATTTTAGTTCAGAAAAGCATCAGCTAACCAAACGTCTCCCCACATTAATGGAAAACAATTTCCAACTGATATTTTACCAGACTTACAGTACATGTTCAATTGCTAGAAAGAAAAGGTTAGAGGTGATAAAATAAAAACTTGAGACACAAATGTGTAACACTGACTGCACTGGACATACACAGCAGACTATTGGAGAATTATTGCTGTATAAAGTAACTAAAGTTTGTCTTTCAGTTTGCAACATCTGGTCATCTTGAACCAGAGTACTGTTTAATGTCACCATAAATAGCTGTGATGAGCGCTCACTGCTCAGGTAAGAATATTACGAATTAGAAAAAGGCGGACCCAAGATTCAGCCAGACACAGAACTGAAAGATTAAAAAGTTTATTCAGCCACAGGAAAACGTCACTCAGGTTAAACTCCACACAGTTTCCAGGAATCACTGTTCTTGTCTTGGGTTAAACTTGAAACCCAGAGGGGAAACCTCAGTGGGTAGAAGGCAGGGATCTCCACAGCGCAGGTGAGAGAGACAGGTGACTTTTGGCTGAATAATCCAAGGGCTAGGCTGATTCAATAATCCAGGGACAGAAACAGGGTCAATGATCAAGAGACGTCAGGCAAGGGGCAGGCAGAGGCATAAATCAGATGCAGGTAACAGGGTCAAAACCAAAATCCAAACAGTCCGACAAGGGGCAGGCAGAGGCAAAAATCCAAGAGGCAAGGCAAGGTCAAAACAACGATCAGTCTCCAAGCCGGGGCTCCACGAAGGGCTTGACCTGAGAAACGTGGAACGTGGGGTGATTCCTCATGGAATTGGGCAATCTCAGCCGTACAGAGACAGGGTTGATGATCTTGGAAATAGGGAAAGGTCCAACAAATCGAGGTGCCAACTTCCGGGACTCTATCCGTAACGGTAGGTCTTTGGCGGAGAGCCTAACTTTCTGCCCCACCTGGTACTTAGGGGCAGGGATCCGTCTCCGGTTGGCCGTTCTTGACTGAACCAGTGACATTCTGATCATTGACCTCCTGTCCTTTCTCCATATTCTTTGGCATCTTAAGGCAGCTGCTTGGGCAGACGTAACATTAGCCTCTTTCTCCTGTACGGAAAACATGGGTGGCTGGAAACCAAACACAACATGGAAAGGGGACAAACCAGTGGCACTTGACTGCAACGAGTTCATGGCGTATTCAACCCAGGGCAAATTTTGTGACCACCTGGTCGGGTCTGACTCACACAAAATGCGAAGTTTGGTTTCCACTTCTTGGTTGGCTCTCTCAGTTTGGCCATCAGATTGAGGATGAAACCCTGAAGAGAGACTAACAGAAATTCCCAACAAAGAACTGAACTCCTTCCAAAAACGTGACACAAACTGGGGTCCTCTATCGGAAACAATGTCAGTAGGTATTCCATGGAGCCTGAAAACTTCTCTGGTCAATATCTCACTCATCTCCTTTGCAGACGGGAGCTTCTCTAGGGGCACCAGATGAACCATCTTAGAAAATCTGTCAATTATCGTCAGTAGAACAGAGTGACCATTTGACATCGGTAAACCTGTTACAAAGTCCATAGCAATGTGTGACCATGGGCGAGGGGGGATGGGCAATGGGTGCAACAACCCCGCAGGGGGGCGACGAGAAGACTTGGCTTGACAACATTGAGTGCATGCAAAAACATAATCTTTGACATCCTTCACAAGCGATGGCCACCAAAACTGAGCTTGTACAGTCTGAATCGTTCTGCTGATTCCAGGATGACAAACGAGACGAGAGCAATGACAAGACTCCAGTACCTTTGGCACAAGGCGTTCGGGAACAAAACAGCGGTCCGGTGGGCATGATGGTGGGATAGGCAGATCCCTGATGGCCTCCTGGACCTCCCTTTCCACCTCAACTCGGGACACAGACAATCTGACGGCCTCAGGAAGGATAAACTCCTCTTCACCTGCAGACTTAGATTCTGCGGGCTCTTGAATCCGGGATAGGGCATCAGGTTTGCCATTTTTACTCCCTGGCCTGTAAGACAGGGAGAATTTAAAACGACCAAAAAACAGAGCCCATCTTGCCTGCCTGGGGTTCAGCCGTTTTGCTGATTTCAGGTACTCCAAATTCTTATGGTCAGTTCACACCATAAATGGCTCCTTAGTGCCTTCCAGCCAATGTCTCCACTCCGTCAATGCCAACTTGACGGCCAGCAACTCTCCGTCTCCCACGTCGTAATTCCGCTCAGCCTGTGACAGAGTCCTTGAGAAGAAGGCACATGGGTGAACACGATCATCCTCGCCTCTCTGGCTTAACACGGCTCCAACCCCAGTGCTTGAGGCATCCACCTCCACGATAAACTGTCTTTCTGGGTCAGGAGACCGTAGCACTGGAGCTGACGTGAAGAGTTCCTTTAACCTGTTGAAGGCCTTCTCTGCATCCTTATTCCATACAAATCTTGTCTTGGAAGAGGTAAGAGCGTTCAGGGGAGTAGCAACCAGGCTGTAATTTCTAATAAACCTCCTATAGAAGTTTGCAAATCCCAGAAATCTCTGAAGCTGCTTACGATCAGTGGGGACAGGCCATTCCAAGACGGCCCAAACTTTAGAGGGACAACCACTTGACCTGGGGAAATGATGAAGCCCAAAAAGGATGTAGTAGTGGTGTGAAACTCACATTTCTCTGCCTTGACGAACAACTGGTTTTGCAGAAGACGCAGGAGAACAGCTCTGACATGTTTCCTGTGGGTATCCAGATCTTGAGAATAGATTAATATGTCATCAAGGTAGACAAACACAAATTGACCCACCATGTCTCTTAGAACGTTATTGACCAATGACTGAAAAACTGCAGGAGCGTTAGTAAGTCCAAATGGCATGACCTTGTATTCATAATGGCCCGTAGGCGTGTTAAAAGCCGTCTTCCACTCATCCCCTTCTCTGATTCCGACCAGATGATAAGCATTCCTTAGATCCAGCTTAGAAAATATCTTGGCTCCCTGGATCTGATCAAAAGCTGTGTTCATGAGTGGTAAGGGGTATCTATTTTTAACTGTTATCTCATTAAGGCCTCTATAATCAATGCATGGTCTCAACGAACCATCCTTCTCCCAACAAAAAAGAAACCAGCACCTGCAGGAGAGGAAGAAGTTTGAATTTGTCCTGCCTTTAATGCCTCATCAACATATTTCTTCATGGCCCTGTGCTCTGGACCAGACGAGTAAAGCCTGCCTTTGGGGGGTGAAGTGCTAGGAAGCAGATCAATAGCACAATCATATGGTCTGTGGGGTGGCAGAGCTATGGCCTTGATCTTATTAAACACTTCCTTTAAGTCATGGTATTCTTGCGGTACCTTGGATAAATCCGGGTATGTTTCCTCGACCTCATTCTCCACGCTGACCTCCATAGCAGCAGACAAAAGGCAGGCAGCGGAACATGACTCAGACCAACCCAGAATCTCTTTCTTCTTCCAGTCAATGTGAGGGTTGTGTTTCTACAACCAGGAGGCCCCTAAGACTACAGGAAGTTCAGGTGAATTAATGATCATGAAAGTTACTTTTTCTTGATGATTACCTCCAACTGTTAAGGTAATCTCCTCCGTCCTGAGGTGTGACTTGTTCATGCTGTGACCATCCAATGCTAGCACGTTTCATTTGTCAGCTGACGGAATGAGTTTTATGTTGTTCTTATTTGCGAATGTTTCGTCCATGAATTCAGTGTCTGCTCCTGAATCAATAAACACGGCCCCCTGGAGAGACATGGAAGAGGTTTGAAAACAAGCAGGAAACAAGAAGGAGGAGGCAGTTAGCTGGCTTCGGCTCAGTAGAGACCTCCCTTCCTCTGCTGAGCCTGTCCTTTTAATGGACATCTGAGTGGTAAATGTCCTTTCTTTCCACCATAAAAACAGAGCTTGAACTTCCTCCGACGATTTTTCTCCTCAGGGGTAATCTTGGTTCTGCCCAACTGCATGGGCTCACAATCATCATTCTCCTCAGTGAGAGGTGACCAGCTCCTTCTTTCACGCAGGTGTGCCGGACCCTGAAATGAGGCACGACCCACCTCATGTCGCTTCTCCCTCCTTCTCTCTGCTAGCTGAACATCTATGCGAGCAGCAAGATCCTCGAGCTATTTCAGGGAGGAGGGGTAGTCACGGGTCGCTAACTCATCCTTGATGTCTGCGTTCAGTCCTTGCATAAATGCATCCATTTGTGCTGCCTCATTCCAAGGGCTATCTGGGGCCAGCAAATGAAAGTCAATTATATAGGACGAGACAGGCTGATCACCCTGTTTGAGGGACAGTAAGCCTCTTGCGGCTTCACGACTTGGAAGAACAGGGTTAAAAACTCGAATGAGTTCCTTGAAAAGTTTCATAGAAGTTACAAGATGCAGACCTGTTATGCCATCCAGCAGTCCCCCACTGCTTCGCCAGCAGAGATATAACAAGAGCCACCTTGGAGCACTCAGTGGGAAAGGATGACGGCTGAAGCTCAAAATGAATCTCACACTGAGTTAGGAAAGCTCGACACTGGTCTGGGTCTCCCCTGAACATCTCAGGCGGAAATAGGCGTGACTCCCTTACCTCTGCTGTTGTCTGTGTCACTTGGCCGTGGTTAATTTGTGACGGTGGCGGCTTGGAGACAGGATTGCCAGAACGTAATGTGGAAATTATTTCCTCTATGCCGGAACCCAGACAGGAAAGGGTCTCATCAACGTGGATGCGCCACTGCTGTGCTGGCGATGGGTCCATTTTTGGCCAGATTTTTCTATTACGAATTAGAAAAAGGCGGACCCAAGATTCAGCCAGACACAGAACTGAAAGATTAAAAAGTTTATTCAGCCACAGGAAAATGTCACTCAGGTTAAACTCCACACAGCTTCCAGGAATCACTGTTCTTGTCTTGGGTTAAACTTGAAACCCAGAGGGGAAACCTCAGTGGGTAGAAGGCAGGGATCTCCACAGCGCAGGTGAGAGAGACAGGCGACTTTGGGCTGAATAATCCAAGGGCTAGGCTGATTCAATAATCCAGGGACAGAAACAGGGTCAATGATCGGAACAAGAGACGTCAGGCAAGGGGCAGGCAGAGGCATAAATCAGATGCAGGAAACAGGGTCAAAACCAAAATCCAAACAGTCCGACAAGGGGCAGGCAGAGGCAAAAATCCAAGAGGCAAGGCAAGGTCAAAACAATGATCAGTCAGGAAGGAATGCTGGATATCTACTCACACGATGGCTTTCAAAATCTGGCACAGTCTGCTTGTCAGAGTCAGTATATATCAGGGAAGACACAGGTGCTTGGAATGCCACAGATTGCACTGCACTGCAGCAGTCACCAGGTGCATCTCATCTGCTGATTGCAGCCAGAGAGACAGAGTAGAGCAGACGTGCCAGAATCATAACAGAGAAAGCCAATCATGTTGGGTTCAGTTTTCACAAAAAAATATTAGCAACATTTATTAACATATTTTTAACAACACAACACGGATACACTTTAAGTCATTTTTCCACCAATTTATCCCTTTCTGGTTGGAAATTGTAGAAGCTTTAGTTAAATCCACTTTTTTTAAATCGTTTTTGTCATGTTTTTACAAACATTTGCTGCCTTTTTAAGGTATTTTTTTTTTATTGTTCGGGGTTTATTCTTTCTATATTCTTTCAAGGTGACATTATAATATGAGAAATAATGATATAGCATAAATAATGATGCCATAAAACCACTCAGCTGTAAAACACTGTCTAGCCCCATAGAAGAGCAAGTCACTTGTTAGATTGAATTTTTCTTGCACTGGAGGGCCAGCTGTGGTGAGGAGCATTTTGTGATGAAGACATTGAGAGATTCACACTTACAGCTGGGGCCCCCGACTCCATATGTTTACATTCAAATAACAAAAATGGGTGCATGCAAAAGTGCCTAAACACATAAAGGCGCACATACATGCCTATCCCAGCCATCAAAGACAGTAGCTGCTCATGCACATGTAGGAGCGCCCATATGTGAAGGATATCTTTGAACAACATACACGAGCATGCACAGGTGCACTCAGCCAACAACAGTGACACACAAACATGAAGACACACCGAGACGCACATGCCTGGGGCGATCTCGAAAGAATAAGTGAAGCCTTGCAAATCCCCAGATGTGCAGGAAGACAGGGGGGAAGGATGAGGATGAGAGGGAGGGGGAGAGGAGAGCCTGGAAGGAGAGGAGATGGGGTACGATGGAGGGAGGGAGGGAAGGTGGTGACAGGGGCTGGGTGTTTACGACTGTTTAAAAGGCAGTGGGTGCTGTGTGCAGATTAATAAACAGGAGGTAATAGCAGAAGGACTCTATATTTATTTTTTATCTTAAATGTTGCTTGTTTGTCGAGCTGGATGAATATTGACTGTGAAATTGGGATCAGGGGCGACACATGCCAGTGCTCGGCCTTATCTCTGGGATGCAGGCAGGCCTGGGGCCGTTATCGCTGCGCCACAGTGGCGTGCCGGCACTCCAGCGCTCTCAAAGCCGCCACATTCCCTTTGTATCTGCATGGAGAAGCCTGTTTACCTTTCACTAGCTTGATATTCCTATTAAGGCCACTGACTATTTACTCACTGCCTCCTCCTCTCCCTCCACAGGGCACATTGCTGTCTCTCATCTTTCCCTCTTACTGCTTGTCTGTATGGCTGTGCCTATCTCGCTCTTTTTTACTGCTTGTCTCTTTGCAGTATACCTTTTTGTCCTGCCTCTGCTACTGACCTTCAGTCTGACATAAAGTTGGAGACATGCATTCACCTGCCAACAACTATTAGGAAGGGAGTAAGTTCTATTCTGTAGAAAATTATGTAGATTTCTTGGCAAATCCAACCTAATGGGAGGCTGTCCTTAGCTAAATGGTACAATGACTGGGTCCAACCATTTTAAACAGCACACTCAGTGTTTAGATGAATATGCTATTTAGATGATTAGGTGTATTACCAGGTCTGTTAGATATATTTGACATGTATTGAGTAATACAATCTGAGAGAGAATCATAAAGATGTAATTGACTATTAGAAGTTTGGGTAGAGCAAGATGACAATATTGCGAACTTAAGCTATTTATTTTATACTGCTCTGCCCAGCTTTCACCTTCTTTAACCTGCCCAGTAAAAACCCGTTTTAATGCTGTGCTCACATCACAGGCAGACACAGAAACTTTATTTATACAATCACTTTAATACAACTCTGTGCAACACATTTACAAAATCATTTACAAAGACAAAAAATTAACACAAACACATCTACTAATGTGAGATCTTAAATTGATTTCTACTTTTTTCAGGGAAACAATGACGAATGATAAGAAAGTATCTATAAACTAAACAAAGTAAAACATAATAGCAGTGACAAAGGAAATAATAAATATAATATATATACAGGGGTTGGACAATGAAACTGAAACACCTGTCATTTTAGTGTGGGAGGTTTCATGGCTAAATTGGAACAGCCTGGTAGCCAGTCTTCATTGAATGCACATTGCACCAGTAAGAGCAGAGTGTGAAGGTTCAATTAGCAGGGTAAGAGCACAGTTTTGCTCAAAATATTGAAATGCACACAACATTATGGGTGACATACCAGAGTTCAAAAGAGGACAAATTGTTGGTGCACGTCTTGCTGGCGCATCTGTGACCAAGACAGCAAGTCTTTGTGATGTATCAAGAGCCACGGTATCCAGGGTAATGTCAGCATACCACCAAGAAGGACGAACCACATCCAACAGGATTAACTGTGGACGCAAGAGGAAGCTGTCTGAAAGGGATGTTCGGGTGCTAACCCGGATTGTTTCAAAAAACAAAAAAACATGGCTGCCCAAATCACGACAGAATTAAATGTGCACCTCAACTCTCCTGTTTCCACCAGAACTGTACGTCGGGAGCTCCACAGGGTCAATATACACGGCCGGGCTGCTATAGCCAAACCTTTGGTCACTCATGCCAATGCCAAACGTCGGTTTCAATGGTGCAAGGAGCGCAAATCTTGGGCTGTGGACAATGTGAAACATGTATTGTTCTCTGATGAGTCCACCTTTACTGTTTTCCCCACATCCGAGAGAGTTACGGTGTGGAGAAGCCCCAAAGAAACATACCACCCAGACTGTTGCATGCCCAGAGTGAAGCATGGGGGTGGATCAGTGATGGTTTGGGCTACCATATTCCCTTGGCCCAATACTTGTGCTAGATGGGCGCGTCACTGCCAAGGACTACCGAACCATTCTTGAGGACCATGTGCATCCAATGGTTCAAACATTGTATCCTGAAGGCGGTGCCATGTATCAGGATCTTTCACAAGGTGAAAGATTGGTTTGATGAACATGAAAGTGAAGTTGAACATCTCCCATGGCCTGCACAGTCACCAGATCTAAATATTATTGAGCCACTTTGGGGTGTTTTGGAGGAGCGAGTCAGGAAACGTTTTCCTCCACCAGTATCATGTAGTGACCTGGCCACTATCCTGCAAGAAGAATGGCTTAAAATCCCTCTGACCACTGTGCAGGACTTGTATATGTCATTCCCAAGACGAATTGACGCTGTATTGGCCGCAGAAGGAGGCCCTACACCATACTAATAAATTATTGTGGTCTAAAACCAGGTGTTTCAGTTTCATTTATTAGACTTAACACACTTTGTTTTGCAGTTTAGTGTTTCATATGGAACATTACCCAAAGATTTCCATTAAAATAGTTGTTAAATGCAGTAGGGGACCATGAATGACTCAGAAATGTTTGCAACTGGATTTATTTTAAGATAGTAGAATATATTTATTCTGCTTTGTAGCCATAGTAGAATCATAGTTTTATAGAGAAACCAGATGAAATAGCATTGCAATAGTCCAGTCTGCACAAAACAAAACTAGTGAGTAATGGTTCTCTATTGGCTTGAGATGAAGTAACTATCCTGCAATATTCAAGTGGGTTTAAGGTCCTACATCTATTAGTTATTTGTTACAGGTAGGATCACTTGCAACAATGACTTCACATTGCATAGTCCTCTATTTCAGAGTATGCAGGGCACCATAGGGAAAATTATTGCATTTGTCTGTACGTATTTGGAGGTGGAATCTCTGTTTACTCATACGATTATTTTTATTATGTACTCTGAAGGTGGGCTTTCTGAAGTTCAAATCAGAAAACTGAACTGGAACACCCTTCTGAAAGTCCTGAAATCTTACTTTTTAAAAAGTAAAAGTATTTGAATGTTAATGTGCAATACAAGAAAAAACAATGTATAAAAAATTTGATTCTATGTGGTGACACCTGATGTGATAGAGCACCTGCTACCTTTAAAGACGTTACTTTACCTTTTTATCATCATGCAAGCTTTGTGCACCAGCTTGAGCTGCAGGCATCTGCAATTTAAAAAAGTCAGCAATTGATTCTAGCATCCGGTCAGGCACCTACGACATACCAGCACGACTATGAAAAAGACCCAAGACAGTGTATGACAGTTCGATGTCAAATAAATGTTTTCTCTTCATAATTTGGCTCAACGATAACCAGCTGCTTTTCAATGATGACATTCCTTCACTGTAGGCAGGATTAGCAGATTATTGTAGTTGCTCCACATCAAACTGTGATAGAGGTGGAAAAAAAATCAACCTCTGAGCTACTCAGATTCAGATCTTTTCTCACAGCTTTACAATCCCTTCCCACAGATTTACAAGCTGTGCACAGCAGAGATTATATCTACCTGTTTGAAACGAGGGAGTAGCAACCTTAGTGAAATTAAATTATAAAAAAAAAAAAAATTAAACATTCATTCTCATAAAATAATTAAGAAAATAAAATGATACAGAAAAAAACAATAACAGAAGAAACTATGGTTTAGTCAAGCTAACTTGTTAAACTTCCCCTGTCCTTTCCTCTCCTCTCGAAACAACCCTCTCCTTTAGAGGGGAAAGTAGATTCCTCCGGTGATGACAGCTTCTCTCCACTGACTGCAATCTTCCCTGCACTTTTTTCTTTTGGTTTTGTTTTATCTCCCTCCTCCATGCGGGGTATGCTCAGGGGCTTGAGACACTGTATGCTGCAATGTGGGATAAGAAGCAGACAAACACATGGGCATCAACCCTGATCTGAGTGTCTGCCAAAGTCCTGATAAGATGACAGGCAGGAGAGGACAGCAAGAAGTGGAAGGAGCGCGTTATGAGGACGTTGGGCTGCCACAATTCTCATATCTGAGTGCTAATGGACTCTGTGGTCTCACGGACTTTTGTATAAATAGCAGACCTCTCAGTTACAGTGTGGGTTTTATAACATGTTTTAAGCTTTCTGCACATCAAAGAAGTGACCTGCAAAATGATTCAGACTGGGGTAAAAACAACAGGGAGTCTGTCATCACTTTAAAATAGTGATCAGAAAATGATACGCCAAAAGCAAAAACATCAAATGATGAAAAAGTGACTTGGTAGGGCATTTTGGCACATCTAATGAGGAAGTTATAAAGCAGATACCATCACAACAGCAACGAATGGTTAATACTGCTTACTTTTTACAGCAGCTGCCACAGACATGCAATTCAGAGATAAATTTGTTTTAGTCCATTCAGATGGGTCAATAAGCACACTTTTATCACTTTTAACCAAATAAAACTTAATTATCCTCTTCTAGTTTGTGTTTGTCCTAGACTAAATGCATATTCTTTAAGGAAAAGCTTGGGACCATTGGTACTTTAATTAATTTGTAAAAATAGCAGTTTTACTGCTTTGTTTAGTGTTTTAGACAAGTTTAAGAACCACAGGTTAGGTTCAACCTAACTTTTGTGTTGTTTGGAGAGCAATAGTGTAGTAAGATTTGTTTTAGTGAGTGTGCAATCAGTAGGTCAAAAACTAGAGTACTGACGCAAGAAATATTAAAATACAAGGTGTGATTTAGCAAATCAAAGCCATGTTAAATTAAATGAAAACAATCTGTGTGAAAACCATTGCATAATTAAGCAGCATTGGAAATAAGTCAATATTTTTGTCTTCATCATTTTCCAGATCTGGAAAACGATGAAGACAAACTTTTCCAGATACTTCGAGGTTATGCATTAACGCTGCTTAGATTCTCTGTTTGTGTATTTTCCTGAAATCTTTGCAAATCATGTGAAATTGACATGTAACACAAATATGCTAGAAGCACAGCTTTAAAGATGCTAAAAAAATACTTCCTTTTCTGACTCCATTCAGCTGTTACACAAAGCACTTCAAGCTGCTAAGAACCTATGTAACCTTTAGCAGAAAATAAGATAATAATGTTGGTGATGACAAAATTGATGACCGAAAGACCAAAGATGCATTTTTTTTAGAATAGTGGTGCTGCAATAAAGGAAGATTTATTTTAATATTCTGTAACACTTCACATCTCTCGCTACCAAATACAACAATACTGGATCAGCATTGGTGTGAAGCTACTTGGAAAACAAAGCTGGGCTTTGAAAGTTCCTGTAAATACACAGGAAATAGGCTAAAAAACAACTCTCCCTAAATAAACTAATCAAATATTTGTTCTTCCATATTCACCTGCCTGTTACACACTGAGATTTAATCCTGCTAATTAGCCAATGATGTTTCACTTTTAGTACTAGGTCCACTTCTATAAAGCACATAATTTTATAAAACCCAGAGAGACCGGCTGTGTCTCTGTTTAAATAAATTTAACCTTACTGCAGGGATTTAGAGCCAAACAGTTATTAATGTTAGTGTACCTCCTCCTCCCCCTGGGATATTACAGAATGTGTTTATTTGTACATTTAGTGTCCTCGCTACCAAAAAGTGTATTTTCATTTTATCATTTAACCATCTGAACATCGGCCTGTCTTTAGATGGTTGGTCAGTCCATCTGTCTGCTAATTAGTACACATCTGTCTGTCTGTCCATCTGCCTGTATTTGGAGCCAAATGTTGGAGACATGAGCAACATTTAAATCATGTTACGCAGTGGTGGAATAAAGGAGATAAAGTTAACAATAAATTAAAAAAAAACACTGGGTGACAGTTATAGATGACATCATCTGCATGTGCAAATACTGTGTGGCTAAACACCATGTGTTTCTGAGGTAAATATAAATAATTAAAATTATGTTTGGATAAAATATTTATTGTATAAAAATTTGTGTGGGGATATTTACTAATCCTGAAATTGTCAAGGCTTCAAAAAGCTATAGATGTGTTGTGTTTCAAGAAGGAACGGTCAGATAGCTGCGTTCTTTAGTGCACATGCAAACAAGAAATTGCTTTGTACCTGATTTTGCTTCAAAGGAGATGGCTTGTCTAGAACAGGTGCCCGAGGGCATAAGTTGTGGGGTCATGAGTGTCACCTGGCAGTGGAAAAATCATCTGATAGTCAGTCCATACAGCACATGAAGGTCACCAGACCACTCTCAATGCGATTCCTATCAAACTGGTGGCAATGCTGCTTCTACGGCGAATCCTTTGTCTCCGGTGATCTTCAATCATTGTTTTCAATACTGTGAAGATATGTTTCTATGTAAATAAGAAGCACAAAAAAGAATATTTGCTAATATTGTTTGACCTATGCAGGTTTCCAGATCATCAAACCTTAATTGGCTGTGCCCATGCTTAGATGCTGAATATCTATTTCAGTACTGAGACAATAACAGCCTCAATGGCTCATATCCCTATGTGGCAAGATCTCGATTCCTCATCTTCTGGCTGCAAATCAATGGAGTGAGATGGCCTTTGGCTTCATTTTTCATCTTTAATATTGATCACTGTTCTGCTTTGGAGTGCGCTGTCAGTCCAATTACAGAAAATCGAATAGATTTTTTTCTCACAAGCCCAGTTAGATTGGATTGGTTTATGCAAAGCAGATCAAACAGAAGTTGTCTCTGGACCCATGTCTGTGTGTAAAACACAGCCCTAATGAGCAGGAAAACCCAAACCTCCTCTCGGAAAAATGGCACAAAGTATTGTACAAATCCAACAACATTCAAGCATTGTAAGATGATGCCACCCGTATGAGATTACCTGTTATTTTCTCTAAAATGTAATTGGCAAGAACGGCTGGGCTGAATTTCTTTTCACCAACAGACAGTCAAAATGTACGCACAGTGCTGATAATTCAAACAATTATAGGTGGTGAACAAAGCTGGTGTCTTTTCATTTGAAAATTCCACAATGACCTTTGCAAGAAGCCTCAGCTCATGAAATATACATGACCCTGAACACAATATGTCAAACAGCTAGATAAGGCTAATTAGCTGCAGGTAAATTCTGATGGCCTCGCTCTCTCTTTTGTCCTTGCAAAGACAGAGCTTGGCCAAAGTCTTTCCGTCTCCTTTGCCTCATGATGCTTTCACACAGATCTGACTATGTTGACTTTAATATATTTAAATCTCCTTATTGAAGCATGCAAAATGTCACCACTTTAGATTGAGACTGAAGACATGCACTGTAAAAGCAAAAGGTAAGGTCAAGGATAGGAATCCTGCACTCTAAACCTGGTACTCAGAGATGCCCACACTTTCAAAAGCTTTGTCAAAACATTTATCAGACATTCCAAACATGAAGAAATGAAGCATATTTTGTGCAACATCAAGTCCTTTCATTGCTATAAAGCATAGCTGTTGCTTACACAGAGCTCCCGTTTTGTATACCGTGTGTATACTGGGAGAGAGGGTGTAAAATGCACAGCGGGCTACTGCTTAGGTGCAGAGTACGTTACTGTTTGCTGCAACGTCCCCATCTTATTTTTTTTTATTATCTTTATCTACGATGTCGCTTGACTATCTTGGGCTGAAATTTCAAAAAATAGGTACCACTTCACTACCTTGAGTTAATATTTTAAAAATGTCTGCATAGCATGGCATTAAATCAAGTTGCATTATAATATCAATGCCGCTACATTTTAGTAGCATTCATACAAATCTCATAGCAGTGGTAATCTCTGAATTAATGTGCCAATGCTCTCAATGAGTTAAAGCTGTATTGGCAAAAAGAAGATCTACCTTCTATTAGGCAGGCTGATTAAACATTTTGGCTTATCAGCAGTGTAAACCAGTGTAAACCCTGGAATTGACTTCACTTGCCATAACTCCAACTCAAAAGCACACTTTATTACATCCACACTGTTGGGGTTCATATATTTGCACAAATGGTTAAATCTAAATATCTCCACATTGAAAATAAGATTAATTTTGTTTCTGATATTTACAAACTAGCCATCTTGCTACTGGCGAATCATTTCATTTCCACAAGGCAGCTAAAACAATGGTCAATGATTAACTTTGAGACACACAATCAAAAGTCGCAACTGTTTTCAAATTGTGAGAGAAGCTGAGTATGAGGGATTGCTGCAAAGTCAACGCCAGTGACTGTCCACTGTCTCTACATGCTCATCCGGGAGGAGGGAATGCTGCAAGTCACTGACTGGATGCAATCTGCTGGGTTTCCTTAGACAGAAAAACTTTTTATCCAATTTGAATAAATAACTAACTCTGACTGCACTGTTCAATGGTTAGGACTAATTGGAATGTATGTACCTGACTTTTGTGAAGTGCCTTGAGACGACATGTGTTGTGAATTGGCGCTATATAAACAAAACTGAATTGAATTGAATTTTGTAGACTAGGCAGACATTTTTAGTAAACTACCACAATGACAACTTCTACTACTAATACTAATGCAAGTGTTACAGTCACCATTGGAAACTCCTGATGTCTTCAATGCTGTAGATCACACCTTATTTCCCATTTAATTATCATTTGTTGGTAATCAGCAGGCTAATAGCTTCAGGCATGTGTTGGTGTGTCTGTTTGGTTGCCTTAAAGCAGGGGAAATGTGTTGCATTACAGCCGTCTATCACTTGTCTCCTCACTTTAATCTATTATTTTGCATTCCTGGAGGCTTTCATTGGAGCTAACACCCCTCCTCATTGTACCTTTGCTCAACCATCAAGCATATGTACATAGTGGGGGAAGAGGTTAAGACGCCAGTAGTGCTGTCTTCTTTTTCTCTTGGCGTGCCTTGCTGAGCTGTCATCACTCCCTGGCACTGAGCACACAGCACAGCTGCAGGGGAACCACTCTGTAGGGAACCTTCGTTTCCATCTGTCTCCAATTCACAGTAGCACCTATTTAGAGCAGCTCAGCGGCTATGCATGCCAAGAGACACAAGAGAGTAGAGGGGGCGGGTGCATGGGGGTCAACAGAGGTCTGTATCAACATGTAGGAGTTCAGGGCAAAAAGGGTGAAACAATGATGTAAGTGGTCAGTTTGAAGGAGAAAGAAAAATAACTTACACAAAAAGACAAAAATTGCAGTTGAAACCAAATGTTTACATACAGTACATTGTATAAAATGAGATAAGACTTTTTTTTCTCACTGACTGACATTAAATCAGACTAAAATCATCATGTTTTAGCTCAGTTAAGAATACCAAAATTATTCATATTTGCAAAATAGATTATAATGTCAGAAAAGTTTACATGGCTTTCCTTTGTATTTAGTAGAACCTTTCACAAGCTTCTCACAATAGTTTTACATAGTGTTCCTTACTCATCTATTTTGTGAAGTTCACCAATCCCTCCTGTAGCACAACACACACAACATACTTTACAGTTGGGATGGTGCTCTCAGGCCTGCCACCTTGCCTGTTTTAATCCAAATGTACTGCTTGTCAAACACAATTTTTGTTTCATCAGACTTCAGGATATGTCTCTTAAACCTAAGATTTTCGTGTCTTAGTACATTTGCAAATTGTAATTCTGCCTTTTATATTGCTTTTGAAAGTAATGGATCCTTCCTTGCTGAGTAGCCTTTCAGCCCATAAAGATACCCATGTCATGGTACATAACCCATGATGACTGGTCATTCCCATGCTTGCATATTATTTGAACAAATGCACATCATCTCTTTCTGGTATGCAGGACATATAACCATATAACTGTATTTAGAGCATGTAAATATCTAGTTTTAAATGTACATCAGCAACAAAACCATATACAGGGGTTGGACAATGAAACTGAAACACCTGGTTTTAGACCACAATAATTTATTAGTATGGTGTAGGGGCTCCTTTTGCGGCCAATACAGCGTCAATTCGTCTTGGGGAATGACATATACAAGTCCCGCACAGTGGTCAGAGGATTTTTAAGCCATTCCTTTGCAGAATAGTGGCCAGGTCACTATGTGATACTGGGGAGGAAAAACGTTTTTGATCGCTCCTCCAAAACACCCCAAAGTGGCTCAAAAATTTAGATCTGGTGACTGTGTAGGCCATGGGAGATGTTTCAACTTCACTTTCATGTTCATCAAACCAATCTTTTCACCAGTCTTTCTGTGTGTATTTGGTCATTGTCCCCTGATACACGGCACCGCCTTCAGGAAAATGTTTGAACCATTTTGGATGCACATGGTCCTCAAGAATGGTTTCGGTAGTCCTTGACAGTGACGCGCCCATCTAGCACAAGTATTGGGCCAAGGAAAAACCTGATATGGCAGCCCCAAAACTATCACTGATCCACCTCCATGCTTCACTCTGGGCATGCAACAGTCTGGGGGAACGCTTCTTTGGGGCTTTTCCACACCGTAACTCTCCCGGGTGGGGGAAAAAAGGAAAGGGGTTTATCAGAGAACAATACATTTTCCCATTGTCCACAGCTCAAATTTTTGCGCTCCTTGCACCATTGAAACCCGACGTTTGCCTTGGCATGAGTGCCAAAGGTTTGGCTATAGCCCCCGGGCCCGTGTATATTGACCCGGGGGAGCTCCCAAAACAGGCAGTTCTGGTAAAAACGGAGAGTTGAGGTGCAAATTAAATTCTGCCGGTTTTGGGCAGCCGTGGTTTATGTTTTTTTACAATCCGGGTTAGCACCCGAACACCCTTTCAGACAGCTTCCTTTTGCGCCACAGTTAATCCTTTGGTGGGGTTCGTCCTTCTTGGTGGTATGCTGACATTCCCCTGGATCCCGGGGCTCTTGATACATCACAAAGACTTGCTGTCTGGTCACAGATGCGCCAGCAAGACTTGCACCAACAATTTGTCCTTTTTTTGAACTCTGGTAGCCCCCTAATGTTGGTGTTTTCCAATTTTTTTGAAAAACTGTGCTTTTACCCTGCTAATTGAACCCACACTCTGCTCTTACTGGGAATGGAAAAAATGAAGACTGGCTACCAGGCTGGTCCAATTTAGCCATGAAACCTCCCACACTAAAATGACAGGTGTTTCAGTTTCATTGTCCAACCCCTGTATATCTCTACAAAGTTCATATTAGTTTGCATATATCAACATTTGGATGTGTAAACATGTTTTCTTGTATCCAATATGTGCACAAACAAAGTATATTCCAGAGCTTCATGCCTGTGTGTGTATGAGGCTCGGCTTAATTTAGCAGGTGTGCTTTGACAGTTCTTGAATGAGAGCCAAGGCTGCTGTTAGAAGGATAAGAACGAGGAGGCGCTCAGCCTGCATCTGTGTGGAGCTTGACTGTGACAGATGGGGACGGTTTAACTTATAGAGTTCTGTTAAGATCTGTAGGTTTTCTCTGACGCTGTCTGTGCCAAACAGGTGTGTATTCTAAAAACACCACAGAGAGGAAAAAGGTGAACAAGCCTCCACTGACGTATTTGTTTGTTTGTGGCATTTCTACTGATGGAAGGAGATTTTGTTTTTCCTTAGTCTTTGTTTGGGCTCTTGATTGTCCACGGATCTAGCTTTGGAAGACAAAAAAAAAAAATCTTAACAAATTCTCACTAACTCTTTACCATGAGAGGCGTGACTATAAAAGGTATAAAAAGTCACTTCATGAACTCTTCTTGCAAGCTGAATATATACATTGAAGAACTGAAGATTTTAGCTTTCATTTCAAGCCGTTCTATAATCGTTGAGATATTCAAGCTGTTTCAGGAGAACTTTCTCTTGAAATGTTGCACAACACTGCTTACATGTGTTGGCTTAAACAGCTACTGTTTAGTAACGGCTGCACAGTTGAAAAGTTCAGCCAGTTAGTGGTGGCCAGGTGTCTCACAGGCAGGCAAGGCGCTCCGCCATATGCCTGCTTCTCGCCACCAGACGCCAGCCGTCCCAACCACTGACTTTCTCATGCTCTACTTTCTCAAACTTGCTTTGAGCTCGACCAACTTGTGTGTTTACATTCATGAAGGAGTGAAACTTACTTGGTCAGTGTTGAGAATTAATACAGAACAATTAACAACCTAGCCAGGAAACAGGAATGACTGATTCGAATGCATTTCTGCAGGATTTATGACCCACCAGCAAACTTGCAGATTATTTTGCTTCTCTCCTGCATGCTGATTGGAGGTTTAAAGCAGTAATGAAGTGCTGGTGTGTCCTCCTGCTGGGTTTGTATTTGGTGAGGGGTGCCTGTGTGTCGCTGATAGAGGGATCTCTCTGACACGGCTGCTCTGGCCCGCTGCATCTGGAAGCCAGTAGCAGCAGCCGCTGGGGGGAGATAAGGCGAGGCTAGTTGCTCTCCTGTAACTCACGTTTTTGCCCCCCTCTGCCCCGTTCTTCTTCTCCTTCCTCGTTGCTCGCTCCAAACATCCTCTCTCCCATCATCCCCCCTTACCTTATCTCGAGGGAGAAGGGACGACTGGGTCGCTGCTGTGATAGCACCTGCCAGAACCAGAGCTGGTCTCTGGTGATTATGGAGGGAATCATTATCTCTCCCTCCCCAAAAACTCATTTTATACTTGCCAACATCAGAGGGGAGGCGAGGGGAGGAGCAGCAAGGGACCAAAATGCTTTTCTAACAGGTACAGCAGAAAATGTGGTTTGTGTAAAAACATTTCCAGGTGTACATCAAAAGGCAAAAAAGTAAAAACATGCAGCAAAAAATCTTCAGAAATGTTTTTCTTTTTATAAATTTGATAAAAACTGTGTTACTGTTAGACTTTAACAACATTTTGCTCTATAACTGACCTCCAGTATGGGTAAAAATCTTGCTCATTATGCAACATAGAAGATGCATTTCTGCATTAAGAGATATTTAGGGTTGTTACTGGAAAAGTAACATTCTGCTTCTAAGGTGTTGGTTATAAGTGGAAGTAGGGGGATAAATACATTATTAGTCACCTCATTTATAGATCTGTTGCTCAAAAATTACGTTCTCTCTTTGCTTGGACTTTGATTACTCTACTCTTTGTTCTTTCTATTATTAAACATTATTAGAACTCTTCTTAAGTTTTAACATTCTTTTGTTAGATTTTACAATCTGTTTCTGATAATGTCTATGTCTACCTTCAGTGTTTCCTCATCATCATCATTAACACAACTATGTTTCCTCGGTCCTTCAAACCAACCTTACCTCTGACAACTGCAGATTTTTATACTTTTGTATTGTATTTTCTATGTTTAGCCTGGCTTATCTCATTGTTTCTTATTTGTTTGTCTCGTTGTTTGGTTGTTGTTTGTTTTCTATTATGTCTTAATCAAATGTAAAGCTCTTTGTGTTGCCCTTATTGTTTTAGGAAAGTGCTATATAAATTGATGACTTTCTCCCCCCTTGTATCAAGCAATTCAACTTAAAAAAAGAAGTGAAATATGATCTGCAGTCCAAATTCATAATCATATTTATATTCATTTTGTTTAAACCTATAAATACCATGTGTATGTACCCAAAGGCGGGGAATTCCAATAGTTAAGAGTAAAAATACATTCGAAAACCACCCACATTTCATGAGCTGCATATTCTGAGGGTTCTTAGAGAAATCAGTTCTCTGTCTTTGTCCCCCCCCCCACGCCCAAATACTGAGAAAGCCACATCAGGTTTTCACTTCCTCTCTGCTGATGACCATCTGTGTGTTGGTTTCAGCCAGGAGCTTGGCACATCTGTGTGCTCACATCCCGTCTCACTTCTCTCATCTGCACAGCCCTAGTACCAATAAGAACTTGTGACAGAGCCGCTGCTTCTGAGCATTGTTGTCACAATGGTCCTTCGTTTAATGTTAGGGTTTAATGGGGTCAAAGTGATGACTACACCTGGCATGGGCCTGTCTGACAGTTTGTGATTGTGATGGTATGATAACCCTTAGCAAAAACACATTGGTTTCAAGTCATTAAAGCAAATATCTTAAACACCAGAAATTAATTTTAACCGTAAGACTACCTACAATAGTTGTAATATAATACTTCTAATATGTGTGTGTAGTTTTTACTCATAAGGAGAGTGATTGAAGTCAGATGAGAGATTTGACACTGAATTTGTTTAAAATCTGAGTCAGCTATTTCATGTTCTCATGTAATGTTAATCAGTTTCAGCTTTAAATATTTTATTGATCAGCCTGAAATCCTAATTTGACCTAGACTGCTAATATGCAACTCAAATAGACCTTTTCATTTATATATACACAAAGTGGTGGAACACCTAAACCAAACAAAAAAATCCAAACCAGCTAAACCTAGTGGTAGCTCTAATGTAAATGTGCTGATTTTTTGGATAATCTTGTTTGTCATTTTGGTCTTTATAAAGTAAATCCTAACAAACTGATGTTGGATAGTTACCTGTTATTCGCTTCAGCAACGAGCCTGTAATCACTCTCATTTCTTACTCACGCGCTCACACAAGTTTTGTGGTTTTTTTTGCACGCTTTGGTTCAATGCCGCGCTCTCTGTGTGGTGAGTGCTTGTTACAAACCATGGCTATCTGTAAAATTGACACTCAAGAAAATGTTTAGGGGTTTTTCTGTCATTTTACCAAGATACAGCTGACTGACAGCTGGCAGCACCAGATGGGGAAGCAACAGAACCGCTCTACACAACATAAGAAATTGCTGGGCTTTGTAACATCTAAGTTTTAAAAAGCAGAAAGTTGTTATATAATGTTTCTGTGGTTGTCCAACCTCTTTTAATCAGCTTGGCTCGTGTCCAACTCCACTGCTGGAAGAGATCACGTTATGACCACTGACAGATCTCCAAGCTTAAAGCATCAGCATTTACTGTCAGAAACAGGCATGGCTGATTTTTCAGTTTTCTTCAGATTGTTTGCTGTAATGCATTTGTAAAAAATATCATCCAAAAGTCAGTCACTGTATATCTGATAAATCCCAACAATAAAATCACAAAAAGCACAGCCTTATAAGGTGTCGTTGGGTAAATTTTAAAAAGGTGATTTAAGAGGTTCTCAAGTAGGAAATTAGGTTAAAAAAAAATTCCAAAGGGCAAAAAACTATTATTGAAAAATTTACTTTTTATTTAATATTAAAATAAGGAATTTCCCCATCACTATATGTCAAACAAAACTGAAGTGTGTTAAATTGAGATCTTAAAAGTCCTGAGTCATCCATCTTCTTCCTATATTTTGTGAGACAGACTTTATGAGGCAGACTTATTCATAGCTGATTTTCAGTATTTGTATCTAATTTTTTTTTATTAAGTCACTTAACTCTGACCTACGAATCATTTAGGGACTATAAAAAGGCCCCTAAACCAAACGAATGAATCAAGACAGCTTTTGCTCTATCTTTAGACATTTTGTTTGATAGCAGTCTGCCACAAATACTAGGTTCCCATTTCTAATAACAAATGAAAAATACCAGACATAACAAAGAACACATAGAACAGCAGCAAGAGCGTAATTTCCAAAGAGCTATGAGCCAGCAACGTGGCCATCAGCAACTAATTAACTGAGGCTGCTGGTAAAATTATCAGGTAAAATATTGTAAAATATGTCCGCCACTGTAGAGCAGCGTAGAATCCAGCATATTATTTTCTAAAGATTAGCTTTGACGTATTCTCTGCTTGCATTTGCATTTATTTATCAATTTTTCAGAAAATAATTCCTTTATACAAAAGCCCTGTAATTACACATTTTCTACTACTTTACAATTTACTTTTACCACCTTATGTAGTACTTGAAGGATTACTGTTGTCAGTTAATTTCATTTATATTGATCATCAACTTGCCACATCATCAAGTGCCTGATTTTTGTAGATTTACCTTGTGATACAAATAAAACAAAATGATCGTCACAACAATGAAGGTAAGGCACTATTTGTTCACTTATTTATCTTAGATGATGGGATCATAGAAAATTTTCCATTTGTTTTTTTTTAATTAATTCAATCAGATGCACAAGAACGTTTGCAATAATTCAGTCATTTGACTACAAGCTTCAAATATATATTAGTTGGCCTCCTATTTTAGTTTGTCAGCTATGATGCACGAAAGAAATAGCAAAAAATAAACTACAGAGAAAGAAAATTAAATGTTAAGACAAGAAGTAAAAAAAAGACTTGGAGCTGATAGTTGAAAAGTTGACCCAAACAATAAGCAGAGAAATGAACAATGGGGATGAGTTTCTTTTTTAGAAGGAACAAAAGAAAGCTTCTTTGAAGCCACCAGGCAAGGTGCTCAGAAGAAAGGGTGAGATACCTTAGAGTGGAGAATGCAGGAGAGGAAGAAGTGGCTACAGGCCGACACAGCTGGTTCCTGAAAGAGGAAGCCCACATGGAGGCCCAGGTCCTGCTGCCTGCTGTTGTCTGCTGCTATCAACACAAGCAACGTTGCAGCTTGGCCTCCCCAGAGGCTGCAGCGCTGCAACACAGAAAAAACAAACACACAAACTGTAACATCCAGGCACACACTTCTTTGAGCTGCAGTGGCGGGCAGGGCAGGAGGAGGGTTCAGTTGAGAGCACAACCCCTCTATCAGAGCCACATTACAAGCTGGCCCGCTGCTGACATTCAGTCAAACTGCTCTAGATTGCCTCACACAAGCGTTGCTGAAAAAGACAGGACACACAGCAAGAGAACCAACCAAAAGAAGAAAAAAAAACAAATATACCTCAGAGATGTTCCTCTAAAAGGGCCTGCTGAGACTGAGGAACAGGAGTAAAAGTTGGGGATGTTGCGGTGACCTAAAGTTATTTTATACAGTATGTGCCGAACGCAAAGCTCTATAGAAACAAGTACCAGGAGGTACAGAAAAAAATACTACCAGGACTGAAGACTTCAATGAGAACGTGGAAAAATTAAGAAAGGCGGTATCTGGAGAGTCATGTAGAGCTAAGACCTCAGGCGAAAAATATGAAGAAAAGCAAGAAAATTCAAGCTGAGATGGAAAACTCTCTGATCTAATAGTAACTAGGTTTTATTCTTCTCCGCTGCTGAAAAACTTGACCCTGCAGACCAACAATCTGCTATTCTCCAACCTCACCACGTTGAAAAAGCTTGCCGAGTCCAACATGTCCGCTGAGGTCCATTTGGAGCGGCAAAATAGAGACGACTTAAGAGCATCGTCGCCCCCGTTTGCTCCAGCCTTGGCTCCACGTGTCCCCACAGTCACACTGATCAGCCACAGGGAGCTCAGGGAGAAACACGCTGCCCGCAGACTTCAGCCAGGAAGCATCGATCAAAAGCTCGCGGACAGCAGTCATTACAGATGTTCTGAAGGTAGGAGCTTGTCCTCTTAAAAGACCTGTTTTATGAAATCTTCTGGCTTGGTTCTAACCGTGACGAGTGATGGACAGTACGCAGCTGTCCGGTCTGCTCATTAAGTCAAAATGATTGACGGATAATCAGTTTGTGTTGACTTTGCTGTAAGGGCAATGGGAGGTTAATTCATCTGGTAAACCTGTTAACTGATGACTGAAGCTGCAGTATCAAGCTTAGAAG
This sequence comes from Crenichthys baileyi, assembly GCA_036173005.1. Lineage (NCBI taxonomy): Eukaryota > Metazoa > Chordata > Actinopteri > Cyprinodontiformes > Goodeidae > Crenichthys > Crenichthys baileyi. The sequence continues at coordinate 69,500 of JAHHUM010002414.1, forward strand.
GTCATGAAACCATTGGATGAAACATGAGCTTCAATTTAGATATAGGCTACTATTAAATTTAACATTATACTCTTTATTTTCTTTGACCTCATGTTGTCTGTCAAGTTCAAATGTTGCTTACAAGCCCACGGAGCACATTTATCCTGTGGCAATGGAAAGGAAAGGGAAAGGGTTTTTCTTTTTTAGAGCAATGGGTGGATCGGGTCTTCCTCTGGGCTTCCCCATACATCTGCAGAGAACACAGCTCCATTCTGGAGTTTTACAGTTCGGCTTCAATGAATTCCTAATGCACATACAGATAAATGGCTGTGCACCACGGTGAATGCCTGAGGTACAAATTTAAGGTGAGTCTGCTGCAGACGGATGGGGAACACTTGACAGGCACTCAGGAAGAAACAAAAATGAAGTGCCTTGAAGTATAACTGAAATCCTGACTTGAATCAGTGAAGGTTGTGATGAGAGAGATGCATTAACAATCAGACTTTAAAAGACTAATTTTGTAGGCTCTAAATATGTAGGAACGGTAAGCCAGAAAGAGGACTAATACCCAACATGGTGAATTACCTGCAGCGCGTCTCGCCTCTTGGCAGTAATGAGCTTTGTGAACGTTGCAGTGATAAGGCCTCTATAATTAGGCTTAGTCATAAGCATCCCCCCTGTATTTCTGTGATAAAAACCCAGCAGAACTCTGGTGTTGCTGCTCAAACAAATTCAGTTCACACATTCACATTTACAGCTAAATCAAAATGGTCCACTTAGGACCATAAACACCCTGAGCTTTTTGTTTCAAGTAGTTTACCTGATGTCTAAACGTATGTGGATGAATATGTACAATCGAGAAGCGTGTTCACACTGTATGGAGAAGCAACAGCACACTGCTCGTCCGTGTGCGCGCTCCGTTCGCGTGTTTTCGTGTGTTTGTGAGGTGTTGTGAGCCACAGCGTAGGCTTCCTGTGAAGGAGCAGATGTCGCAGAGCTAAAGCACAGCTGCGACGGGCGATAACCGCGGTGGCAAGAATATGTCAGCACGCTGGCTCTTCTCCCTGGGTCTTATCAGTCGCACCCAGCAGACAGAGTCACACACACTTGCACGAGCATAGACACTCATATAAACACCCCACAACAAGGAACTGCCACCTAGCACTAGCACACCCTCCCAGCAGGCCCAGACAGAGCAAGTACGCCAATGAGAGGGATGGAGGGAGAGAGAGAGAGCAAGAAAAGCAGACTAAATCAAGGGACTTTGATGGAGAAGCTGGGAAAGAATCCCAAACAAAGCCCTGGTTCATGTCTGCTGTATCATAGACTTCACAATTTTTATGCCAATCCTAATCCTCCACAGATATGAATAGTATATTCTTTACATTTCTCTAAAGAAATGTGCCACCAGTAATGGCTTTTAAACTATATAATAATAAAATAACTATAGCTTCTCTAATGTTGATGACACTTGATTACATTGTCATGACCAATAGAGGTTTGGATAGAAGATACAAGACTTACACTTTGCACCTTTGAACAAATTTTTTTCCAGACTGCAACATTTAGTTTCTAGCTTTATTTTTTTATTTATATTTTTTTTATTCACAACTTGACAGTATTTTGCAATTCACATACACAAGCTCTGTACATATTCATCCACATACATTTAGGCAACAGCTCTAATTACTCACCATTGGTAGTTTGGTGAACGATGTTATCTTTTACTATTGGTGCGGTTTGACTTAGTTTTGTCAGGTCACAGGCTCTGCAGTTAGCCTGATAAACAAAACTGTCACGCTCAGAGTGACAGCTCAAAATTTGTCAATACTTAAAACCAACATTTTACAAACTTGCTTGTTACATGAAATGCAATTTCTATTTTCTTACTAAATCACTGGGTAATACCCACCTCACATCTGCAGATTGGAACAAACTAAGTAGCCTAAAATAAAAGTCAAACGAATATCTAGGAAAAGTCAGGCTGTGGCCATGATGCAAGAAGGGGTAAAACGTTGAGTAAATCGGAATAAAAGCCGCAGCTGTATGTGTGTTAGGAAAGACAAGGTAGTAATGAAATGTGTGTGTCTGAGAGAAAGAGAAAGCAGTTATCCTCTTTATTTCCTCAGTACCAGTGTTGTGGTTTCTATGAGGAACAGATGTTCACAACTTGATACAGTTCCTCACCCCCCTCTGCTCACTATCTCCAGTGCCAGCACCACCAACTGTCTGCAACCAACACACACACGCACACACATGCATACATTATCTCCTGGGTAAGACTGTCTATCATCTATCTATCTATCTATCTATCTATCTATCTATCTATCTATCTATCTATCTATCTATCTATCTATCTATCTATCTATCTATCTATCTATCTATCTATCTATCTATCTATCTATCTATCTATCTATCTATCTATCTATCTATCTATCTATCTATCTATCTATCTATCTATCTAGTCGCCCAACCACCTTCCAAGTGACAGGCATATTTGACAGGCAAATATGACTTGAAAACCTCTATAGTTCAGTCCATTTACCATTCATCTGTCTGCCACTTTACACGAAGGCCGTTTTACTGTCCGTTTCCTTCTGCCCTCAGGGTAAATGTCCTGATCCTGAGTCAACACCTGCCCTATTAGGTGTCACTTCCTCTTCTGTCACTTTGCGCTTCTGCGAGTCACATCTGTCCATGTGCTCCGAGTGCTCTCTGAGTCCACTTTGTCCTGGTCAACATACACATTCAATGGCTGACGTTGTAGCGTGACGTATCAATATCAAAATCAGTTAGTATTCAATTCAATTCAATTCAATTCAATTCAATTCAATTCAATTCAATTCAGTTTTATTTATATAGCGCCAATTCACAAGACATGTCGTTTCAAGGCACTTCACAAAAGTCAGGTACATACATTACAATTAATCCTAATCATTGAACAGTGCAGTCAGATTAGTATGTCAATATGTCCAAGTGTAAAGAAATTTGTAAAGTGTGGAAATCCACACTAATGGAATGGGAAAAAAAGTTTATTCCAGGGGAATTTTTAAATTTCTGTCACGTTTCGACCATGCAACCAGGCGAAACTTTACTGCTCCATTTCAAACTAAATGTCACAAGGGCCCCTAAGTACAATCTCTAAAAGCAGCATTCCAGTTCGTGTGCTTGGGTAAGTGAGTCAATAATCCGTTACACCATGCAACAATGCAGAGAAACTCTCTTTTTTATCTCATTCTTTTTTGATGATTTAATGGTGTAGCTTGAAGACACGCTCATGTTAAAGATGTAAAGTAACCAGTCTCTTAAGTAAAATATCAGAAAGAACAGTAAATTGCTGAACTTAGATCTCCACAGGATGTACGGGATTCAGAGGAAAATATTTTAATGCAAATCAAATCCTTTTTGTCAGAATCACAGCTTATTTTTGATAACATGAGATGATATGACACCCTATGAGATGAAAGGAGACCCTATGTCAATTACATTAACAGCAGCTTCATAAGAGTTTATTGTGTTGATTTTGTACGAGTGAGGAAAGGATAGCAGAAGACAGAGAAAAACACAATGAGTCTACTATCCCTTAGTCGGCTCGGAGCCTTATCTCCTGTCGGCACACCAGCCTGTGACTGCTGCAATAGGAAAGGATTTACAATGTGCGAGTGGCGGAAATGTTGCAAACTTCCCTCTGTCTCTCTTGCTTTTTACTCTGACTCACGTATTTGCTCAGAGACAAATAATCATTCCCACTGCAGAACAATGACCAGAGTCAGTTCTTGCATCTCAGAAAGTGCCCAACCATCCAGGAGATGCTGTCAACATAATAAAAGAGGCGAGGATGAGGTGTTTGTGAGGTGACAGAGAGACGGAGGAGTGAGACAAAGGCTAGACAAAGGTGCCTTTGTCATTAACGTCATCAAAAGGACCTTCAGTCACAGCATTACGCTGCAGAGAGTTCATCGAGGTGAGGTTTGCCTTGTGTGTGCCTCATTGTGCAGTTTATCAGGCTGGCCACATGGAGCATCGGAGGTAACCTGGTGACTGTGCAACAAAAGGCCAAATTAAGAGGAGTAAGAGGTTGCCTGTACAGAGAGGCTGACAGGTTGACTGACACTGTTCCCAAGGAGAATAGCATCCTGTCAATCTTGGAGCTGCCACCTTGACAGGAATCCTTTCTTTGGATGCAGCCCTCATTGCCAACCTTTCTGTCAGTCAAGGCCACATAGATACACTTCCACCGTTGTCTGTATTCTCCACAATGAGAAAACTGGTCCTCTGCACTGACATAGTAAGGAGATAGACAAGGAGACACACACACACACAGTGCAATGCTTTAATAATGAGCCTGTATGATGTCTGGATATTTAGAATAGGGTTGCATAAAAGCAGATTTTCAGGGTTCTTTGCACAATCCTGGAACAAAATAAAGAACCGTTTTATGTTCATTAACTGGTCATTATGGACAAAACAATGCTTGAAGTTTTCCTTATAGTTGGTTTTGACTATACTGTTTACCTTTTAGTTCAGATCCTTACCCAATTGCAGAGCAATTGCTACAAAAAAATGTTTACAAAGTGTTCTTCTGGAAGTTTATCACTAGGGATGGGCATCGAGTCTCGAGAATCAATTGCAATCGCGTATACATTCAGATTCTCCTGGAATATTTGTGCAACACCTGCAAAAATATTATGTCATGCAACGGAGGGTGTAACTACCAACATGATCAAACACCTCATGGTGTAGAATTAACAGAGTACCCTGTCTTTGATGCACTGTGCCAGCTTTCCTCCACTGCCTCTTCCTCTGCCTCAGACCCTCAGCCTAGCACAGCACTGCAGTCAGAATCAGGTAAATGAAACAATAAAATGAACCAACATTGAGGCAGCTACTCGACCTTAAACGATGGGTCAACTCAAATGCAAATATGCAGCTAACGTTAGCCCATGTATTTTTTTTTATAGACGAACAACCTGAAATTGCTAACGTTAGCCAGGCAGTTGACCAGACTCCGCGATGTGCTATTATGTCTGAGGACTCTGCTGCATGGTGGTGGAACCAACGAAAGACTTATCCTTTGCTGTCAGATCTCGCTTTCTCATATTTATGTGTTCAAGATTCTTCTACACAAAGTGAACGTGTGTTCTCATTGCCTCATTGAAAACACTGTCTGTCCAGAACGCTCATCCATATTGCCTGAGAAGGCAGATATGATCATTTTCCTCAACAGGAGCTGTTTCTGGTTTTATACTGTTCCTGCTGCTAATCTGGACTGGATTGTACAAGATGTCCTTTTTCCTTTGTTTGCTATTCTGTACCAGGTACCTGCAGCATCAGACCCTGGATATGTATAATTTTGTTTATTGAGGTTTTCAAAATAAAGCTCTCTTGTGAGAGTGTTCCCCTGTGAAAAGAAAACTCACAACATTTATATTCAAGTTCATAGGTTTGATATGTATATACTGGTTGAAAAATAGCCCTGCAAGAAATTCACAGTAAAGTTCATAAACAGTAAAATGTTCATGGAATTAAAACTCATAGAGAAGTTCAGACTGTTCCATCCAAAAATAACTCTGGTTAGCTAGCTAATTTAAACAATGTAAACTTTTTTGACTCTGCCTCTTATAACAATTGGAATCAAAAATCGATAGGAACCGGAATCAAAACAAGGATTTGGAATCAGAACCGGAATCGTTCAATTTCAAACGATGCCCAACCCTATTTACTATCCACCTTAACTTTGCGAGGTCCATCTTATACTCATGCATCTGTGTAAAGATACACTAAACCCCAGGTGGGTTTGCTTCGAGATGTTTGGTTAGAATCAAAACACAAGTTTTACTGGAAATTAGACTTTTTTCACCTGAAAATATTTTTTCTCACTGCAGATGCAGGCAACTGATCCCAATCAGCAGAGTGATTGTGTTCAACACTGTGGAGGCTGGTGTGACTGGTGTTGGGGCTCAGCAGCTGTCTCTGTGTACTTTACAAGCTGGTTCTGTTTGTTCTGTAGACACAGGTCAGGTCAGGAGGGTGTCAGCTTTGTCTTCTGTCCCTCCTCCATGGCTATGTACATGCATGTGTATGTGTCTGATAGAGGGCAGGTGGGTGGGGCAAAGGGCCTAACAGACCAGTGTGGACAGGTGGAGGATTCTCACTATAGTGGCAGCAGATGTACTGTACCAGCCCTTTCTCTAGCTCTCTTTGTGTCTTTCTATTTGCCTGGCTAATAGATTTGTTTGTCTACTTACCAGCCGTATACATTTTTACGAGTAAGACGATGTCTTAAAGCTACTATATGGAGCTAAAACGATATAATACACCACTGTTTTTTTTATTTAAAAAATCAATTACCATCAACTTTCTCTGTTTCTAAAAACTTATTCTATTTTTAACCTTGCAAACACGTTAGATGATTTTCTTCTGCTATTTTCTTCTGTTTTATAGGATGCAAACTTGGCAGGTTTTGCACCCATATGCATTGTCCTTTACAGGCAATTTAGTCACCTTGATGCCAATAAAAGGTTGAAACAGTCAATTAAGCATGACGTGGAGATGTTAAATGTTGCTTGCGCACAGTGTAGGGCAAAGTCCTTGCTTCTATTTCAGCAAATAAGACTAAGGCAAATGCATGATGAATACATCAGAAGATTATTAGCGTTACAGTAATTGTCATGGGTCCCAATAATTTTGTCTGTTGTTTTGTATTAAAAGGTCAAACACTTAAAAAGCTCTCACATATTTTCACTGCTCTTACACATAATTTCTCACAATAACTTAGAAAATATTCCAAATACAAAATGAATTCATTTGTCAGTCAGTCATTTTCTACCGCTTACTCCATAGTGAGTCGCGGGGAAGCCGGTGCCTATCTCCAGCAGTCTATGGGCGAGAGGCGGGGCACACCCTGGACAGGGCGCCAGTCCATCGCAGGGCAACACACAAACAACCATGCACACACTCATTTATACACCTAAGGGCAATTTAGAGTAACCAATTAACCTAACAGGCATGTCTTTGGACTGTGGGAGGAAGCCGGAGTACCCGGTGAGAAGCCACGCATGCACGGGAGAACATGCAAACGCCATGCATAAAGACCCCCGGCCAGGAATCGAACCCAGGACCTTCTTGCTGCAAGGCAATAGTGCTACCAACTGCACCACCGTGCAGCCACTGAATTCATTTGTATCTATTTAAAATCATATTGATCTCTCCATCTACAAAACAAAACATACTTTTCTTTAAATCCAGCTTTTTTTGAAACCCCACTGAAAACTGCTGGGTTGCCACTGTCAGTAATAGCCCTATTACTAGTAGTTATCAGATTGTGTTTACTTTATTTGACCCTTTAACAGTGACTTTCTGAGTGCGGAATAAATGCAAAAGAATGTATTTGCATGCATGTGAGTAAACACTGAAACGCAGCCTATAAATGTGACACCTTTTCCAGAGTTCAAACACCATAAAGAGTCACCTTACCAGACTCGTGTATTGTAGATAGGCAGATGGAAGACGGAGCTTCTGTAGTAAAACATTAAGGTAAACCGAGTTCGGTCGGTTGTCGCTCTTGCATGAGTTGTTGATCTTTTAAACTTTCTTCAGCAACCTTCCCATCATTAAATTAAAGCTTACTCATGATATGTATCATTTTTGTTTTTGCAATGAATTGTAACAAAAACTAGTAAAAGGGATAGTTTTTTATTCATGTTCTGTGATAAAATTAGGATCAGTGATAGTTCCCTTACGTTTTGTAAACAGACGTACTATGACACTGAATTTGTTAAAAAATGAAGGCTAACAGCTATTCAGATGGACCCACTGCTTTAGCTGATTTTAGCAATTCAAACTAGAGACCTGCACGGGACTGAGTTTTCAATCCCGGTCCCGCCCGATCCCGAGGCTTTTCTGACCGCTCCCGCCCGATCCCGAGAACCCCCAACCCCCTACCTTTTCTTCAGCGCTCTGAGGCCGAGCGAGACTAGACTGACAGGCGCTGAAAGGCCGCAGTATGTCACGTGATGCACGCGAGAGGAAAAGTAGCTGAATAAGTAGATCAGGTTATGGTGTTTATTGAGCTGTTTATAAAAGGTTTTTTTTTTTTTTTCCAATGTTGATAGTTAATCATTACAGTGTTAATTGTTACTTATTTCTGAATTTTGAAGCGGGTCCAAATGTCCGACTGCTTTATTCAGTATGTTGTATTGCCCTTCTCTAATTTTCTTTTCCACAGAAGCCACTGTCTCCTTACCACTCTCCATGCTTTGTTGTTATGTTGCCTCACTCACACTCGGGAGTCGGGACCAATGTGTTTTGGTCTGACCGCCGAATCCCGCCCGAGATTACGTAAATTCCGCCCGATCGCGCGACATTTGTGTCGGGTCCCGCGGGATCCGCGGGACTTCCCGCCTGATGCAGGTCTCTAATTCAAACATCTTTCTTATACCCCAAAAATACAACGCCATTTTAGCTGTCTCTGAATTGTACACTCAGCTCAGTTGTTAGTACTGTTGCCTTGCAGCAAGAACGTTCAGGGCCTTTCTGCATGGAGCTTGCAAGTTTTCCCCTTGGGTTCTCTCCGACTAATCCAGCTTCTTCCTACAGTCCAGAAACATTCACATTAGGGTAATTGGTAGCTCTAAATTGCCCTTAGGTGTGAGTGCTTTAACGCTTGTCTGTCTTATTTATCTCTGTGTTGCCCCGTTATGTATTGGTGCCCTTGTAATGGGTGTAACCCGCTTCAACCCCCACCTACCGCTCTGAGACTCTGCAGGCATTACGTGGGTATAGAAAATAGATAGATAGATAGATAGATAGATAGATAGATAGATAGATAGATAGATAGATAGATAGATAGATAGATAGATAGATAGATAGATAGATAGATAGATAGATAGATAGATAGATAGATAGATAGATAGATAGATAGATAGATAGATAGATATAGACACTGTTTGTTAGGTTTTAGGCTTTTTCTCAACTGAGCAGCTTCCACATTAATGCTGAAGTCAGGTCAGCAGAGGCTGATCTGGAGTCCACAGGGAGGATTTGCAAAAATACTACAAAATCTAGAAAAGCACAGGTATGTGAGATTGATGTTGTTGCACATGTGCCAGTCTCCAATAAAATCCCATGGAGGCTGATTTGCAGCAAAAAATGTAACAACAGATTCTTGAGAAAATTTTGACATTTAATATCAAAATTTATAGCGTTATATCCCACAGATATGGATTTTTCTGTTGTTTTAACTTGCAAAACTCTGACTAGCTGTTAACGCTTCATCACTCTGATTTACTTTTCTACAAACTCATGGTAATATGACATGTGTCTTCTTTGGGATGGGGAACTAATACTGGTAATGCCATAACAAAGCATCACAGAAAATTCCAACACTTTGATTACTTCCTGTTACAAATATTTGCTAAAATGAAAATGATGACTATCCTGCGTCAGCAACTTTAATTCAATGAAGACAATATTCTTAAAGGATGTTTCAGTGATGAGCAATTCATCCAAGAGTAAAAAGTGTAACAACCAACCCTGTCTACCCCTGCTATTTTACTGCAACGTCCTGCTCTCCATCTTCACATCAAACCACTTAGGTGACTCTTTATGGCATCTGAACACTGGGAAAGAACGTCACATTTACTAATATTCAATGTTTACTCACATGCTTGCAGACACATTCTTTTGCATTTATTCCGCTCCTAGAAAGTCATTAAAGTGTTAGTCAAAGTAAATAAAAGCTTCAAAGCCCTGCTGCTGTTCTTCTCCTCAACGTCCTGATATAAGGAAACAGCGGCCCCCACCGGCAGACGGTGAAACGGTAAAAGTTTGGCTCAGTTCTCAATGCCTCTGTGGGGGTCTGAAGCTGAAATAACGAAGTGAGGTATTTCGTTAAGAAATTTTTATGTGAAGACATTTCTGGTCTTATTTTGGGGCTTGAAATAATCAAATCTAAAAGTTAAAGTTGCAAGTGTTTTAATAATACGGTTTAAGAGATATTTTATTTGACAGCCTTGTTCGAATAGATTTGCACCAATATGAGTTCATATTCTTCTGCTTAGAAAGAATTCATGTGCAATAGCTGCCAGTTTTTGCTTCTGATGGTGAGAGAGAGAGAGAGAGAGAGAGAGACGCAGACATACACACTTACACACACACACACACACACCGTGAGAGAGAGAGAGAGAGGTTAGGAGCTCCAGATGGTGTTTAAACGCAGACAGAAGGCTACAGCGAGGACACAGAGAGAGGGGAGGAGGAGGAGAGCGCCGCGGTTACTGCGCACAGTGAGCTCGCCAGCTCCACTCATCACCGAGGACATAACAAGTACTAAAAATCCCTAAAACCGTGTATTGCCGGCTAAAGAAGCCTTCCCCCGATCGGCTTCGATGACAGCGCTTTTTAATTTCTAGTGGAAGTGAAGGTTTAATAACACAACCAACTGAGCGCAGCTCGACGGACGATCGGTGCGTCGTAGGAGGAGGACAAGCACCCAACATAGAAACGTGGAGGTGGAGCAGCCTGTCCACAGGCTGCAAACAAACAAGAAAAAAAAAATATTTTCCGTTTGGATGTATGAGAACTTGCTCCTGACACCACGGACTGTGGCTAAACTGTGAGCTGAGAGGATTGTAAAGTTTTTATTTTTTTTTGGGGGGGGGGGATGATAGACGCACCCTGCAGCCCTGAGATTCTGCATCTTAATGCAAAACTACACATGGTGATGATTTTTGGACTTACAGTCACAAATTAGTTACTTTTTGTATGTTACATAAGAGAGCAAGAGGGACACCTTTTTTGCTGTAGAAATTACACTTTGTTGTTTCATCTATCTGGGATGATCAGAAAGTGCCACAGAGGGATTTACACGCCTGGGACAAGTTCTGATTCTGTCGCATCGCCAACACAAGGAGCTTTTCTGCTTTAACCAATAATTAATATATCTCAGACTGAAAAACCAAAGACAGCAGTTGTCCTAAGGATCCAAAAACCCTGGCTTTGGTTTTATTTCCTCTTTTATCTTTTGCTAAGAAGATAAATACCTCACAGCCTAAGACTTATTTAACCTGGACCCTATTTGTGCACCCAAAGGAAAGTTTAACATTTTCGTAGCATCATATATTTTTAAAGGTAGAAGAAAAAAGGGAATAACACAACAAAGGCTTTATTTTTTATTTATTTTTACTTTTTGTTTTTCAAAAGAATGAGGATTGAAGCGATATAAAACCCCGTTAAGAAGCTATTTGGTGTGGATTATCGCTCAGCTTGACCTCGACCTTCACAAAGTAAGTAAAAACCTGCACACCTAAACTGTAAGGAAACAAAGGATTTTAATTGGACCTCCAGCTCATGAGAACCAAATGCAAGCTGTTTCATATTTGAAAGCACAAATTGGTGGAAGGTCAAGTTTAAGCGTTCAGGTTCATTTGTGCATTAGTAAGAAGCTTGTTAATGTGAAGGTGTGAATTGGGATAGCACTCTTAAAGTGGTTTTATGCATTTCGCCAGTTTTCCTTATGCTGAAGCTTCTAGGAAATGTAAAGATATAGAGACCAGACTGATTTGACCATGCATACACAAACAAATAGAAATAAAAAAAAACTGCCGCCTTATTCACATGCTCTCATCTTTTCTTTGTTTATATGGTTGATTTTAGTATTATGAGCAAATTTTGAGTCTGAAAAAGACAAGACAAAAGAGGGGGTCATGAGTTGTTTCACCCTGACAGTCTGTGCTGCACATCAAAGAGATGCTGAGACAAAGTGAATGACCCCTAAACCCTCTCTAATCTGTGATTTTTTTTGTCCTCCACGCTGCACAAAGGTGATTTTGGGGGGGGGTGAGAGGAAAAAAGGGAATCATTTTACTCCGGACTGAACGTAATGGGTACCTCCAAAATTTGCCCCCCCCCCCCATTTGTATTGTAGTGTATCAACACTGCTTTTGTGTGGAAAAAATATAAGAGAGTGACAAAAATCCTTTCTGGTTGAATCTGCTGTGTATTTTCATGCTGACATGGCTAATGAGGAGAACACTTGAGACTTTACCTTAGAAACGAAACAATTTGCAACACGGAAATATTTTAAAGGGTTTATAACAACTCTACGTTAGCAACGAATAAAGGTTTCCATCCCCCACCCACTTGAACAGCTTCAGCAGCAAACTTCTTCCTCTAAGTGCAACAGTAAAACACTCTGGCCATTTTCTCTGCAGGACACAACCCTGTATAATTGGCCCTGGTAAATATCATCTGAATAATTAAAGAGTTGATAATAGTCTCGAACAATGGATGGGGAGGTTGCAGAGGTGAAACCGCAGTGCAGACACCCTGCCTCACCGCACATTATATCCCTTCATCACCGCCAAGAGAGCATCTCTTCTTCCCTCTGATCAGCAGGGCCTTCCGTCCGCTAAGGCAGATGTCCCCACTTCATCACTGAGGAGCTCTCTTAAAAGGCAGCCCATTCATTATGACCCCAAGCCTGCAGAGTGTTTATTCAGTTCCCATCCACCATGGGTGTATGTTTCGGATGTCTTCTCTTTTTGTACTCTGAAAACACTTTGTCAGACTCAAGATAAGGAATCTGTTTTGAAGAGCTGACCATCTACTGTTTAATAAAAAAGTGTTGTTATATTTTGTCCTCTTATGAGCCAGGGTTGCCAGATCTGGAGGATCTTTTAGGTGTTTCAGAATAGAAACAAAGATGATGGTAAAAGATAAGAGCTTCTGTACAAATGAAAAAGACTAATCTCCATCATCTTTCTAGACGGCTGCAGGTTCTGGACCCCAGCTCAGTTTGTGTTTACCGTATGATTGTGTGGGTTTTTTGAGCCCGGCTTTGTGTGTGGTTAATTATTGTGATCTGAATGCGGGCAGTGCAGGTGAAACCGGCTGCCTCCTAATTAATGAGCCGAGCAGATGGCCCTGGGTGGGCGGGAGACGTGAGCGTGCATCGAGCCGGTCAGGTGGTCAGCACAGCACAGACACCTGGGGCGTCACATATAAAACAAGGGAGGCAGCAGCCAGGCCTGTGTGCGCTTTTGTTTACATATGTTTGTGCAAGTCAACAAACAGATATGGGGTTTTTATATTTGATAATTGTCACCTTTCAGAAGGGATTGGACAGCCCTCTTTTTCTGATTGGCTCAAAAAATGGCAGGCTCCACACTTCGCTCCCATCTCTGGGGGGGTTTGTTGTTGGCAAAGGAGGAGGTGATTGATCCCATTAGGCCGCTGTTGACAATAAAAAAAAATAAAGGTTTTGCATTATGAAGGAAATCTTGAGTCACATTTATGCAAAAAATGATAACTGAATGGTATCTTTAGTTCCTTCTTTCATGTAAGATTCTTCAGTAAGTACTTCTGTGGTTACTGCAGTAACAAACAGTTGCACAGTGCTTTTCAGGACTGCACAATACATCACCAGTGCAATATCAGGATGTGCAAAGTTATTATTGCAAAGGACTGTTTGGAATGCAATATATGATGGCTATGTTCCAAGGGTCAGCAGTTCCTGCTTTGCATGCTAATAAGATATTCAGCCTGTTGGATGGAGTCTCACTGCAGTAGATGCCCACACCTGCAACGGATGACAGTGCTGTAAAATAGTCACATAGAGAGACGTGTTTGCATTGTAATGACAGATGAAAAATAGAGAAGTGAAGAAAATGTGTGTGGCTATATCGTATAAATAATTGCACATGTAGTGTATTTGTTCTTGTGTTTGCATCGTCCTAACAAGTGAACTAAACGTTCACTGTTGTATTTCAAATTACGCATCAAACAGAATGACCCAAAAAACCAGGGTAAATAACAGAAATGCATACTTCATGTTTGTGTTTAAGTATTCCAAATATTCCATCTGTCTGTGGCTTAAATGCCAATCAAGATCTTAGGGATTGATTTTCCTCTTCTTAGCTGAGGTCAGAAAGCTTACACATCGCTGTCTCCTTTTAAATAATTGCATATATATACAGTTTTTGCTAGTGAGTAAATATCTGCAGAGAGTTAGCCACATGTGCGGTGCTTTAAGAGGCATAGAAGTGCTTTAAATGTTAAAAGCTTTTGCAATAGTTGGGTCTGAGTGTGAGGTCATACAAGCACGACATTACGAGAGGTCGTATTTAATTGGAGATGGATTGGTTTGATATTTACTATGATTGTGTTGGTTTTAACTAGTTATTTTTACGTAAAGAGAAATCTATTGTTGGGCAGAACTGGTCTTTCAGGGAGTTTCTGTGTGTGCTTTATAAAAAAAAAATTCTATTGTGTGTTTTGTGTATATATGGCAGCAATATATGAGGTGACCATTCTAGTAAATCTTTTCTTGCAATGTAGGCTCATACTGAGAAAGAGCAGTAAGGTTCTGGTTGCCTTGGGCCTCGTTCTTCACTGCGTATATGTGTGAATGTCTGTTGGTCTGCTCTGCCCTGGTCCACACATGTTTGATATTACTGCGACAAGGCTGCGACAAAATGTCGAAGACCAGATTCGAGAAGCGAGGCAGCTTCCCAACATCTGATGGAATGAGAAACACACTCTCTAGATGCTTGGCCTGCTGACGCCACAGCGTGGGAGCCAAGCAGAGGGTGGAGGCCAAGTAGAGCCACAATTGTGTGTCAGGAGTATTACTATTTCTTTTTTTACACTTAGCAAGATGTGCACATATTGTAAAGTCATGACACACACAGTCATGATGCCTGTTTTTTTATCCAGATTAACAGTCTTGATGAAAGAGATAAATAAATAAATGTTGCAATACATATTCTGCTGACAGGTACAACCATGAAGAAAAACACATCCTCCTCCTCCCTTCCTCATCTTGTGCCAGATTCACCTCCTGCTTTCTTTCCTCACCTTTTACTTCCCTGCATGCCCGCTGACCTCTGACCCTCCTTTGACCTTCTTTGCCTTTTCTTTTTCAGCCTCCTAGCTGCACTTTCTCATGGTAGGAAATGTGTTCAGATCAGAGTCAGACTGAGGAAACAGCTGGGCTAATCTACAGTAGCGCGGCTCTGTTTTAATCAAGCCAACAGAACAGGTCAACAGAGAAAATGGGAACTTCATATCACTCCTGGTACCTCACATAATGAATCCCTCCCTTTCCCATTTGCCTCAAACTGAGGCCTTTATCACAAGCAAGGGTGTAAACAAGCACAAAAAGGGGACATGGACTCCAAAGAGGTCCTCTCTCTCAAAATCTTAGGAAGTGCTGCAACGCCAGAGCTCGCAGCCGCAGAGTGGGAAGGAAGGCATGTCTGTCACGTTTGCTCTGTTTGTCTCCTCACATTATTTGCAAAATTAAAAATGCCGTTATCTCCTGGAAACAGATCCTGTGCCACACAGATGGTTCCGTCTCTTCAAATGGGAAGCTGAGCCACTGAGTGCCGTTGTGTTACCAGTTAATCGCACAGACCTTAATCTCGGCTCCAGCCTTCCTTCCTCTCTCTCTTCACACACACACACACACACACACACACACATGCATACATACAAACTGGATCCCTTGATATGAATGCATTGTCCCAGTAAACTGACATTTTAACAGCTCACAGACACATACACTGTACTGAAAGGGAGGTCACAGATTTTCCTAATGTGTCAAAAAGCTGCGGTCACTTTGATGGCTTCCAGTCAGTTAGTTATGTGCAGAGATCATCTCATGACTACAATGCACTGACTTTAGACTGAGTCTACATTTAGGCATTTGGATAAACAGATCTGGTATCAGACACAACTGCTATGTTATTACTCTGTGTTGTCATCTTCGTAGTCTAAACTCTGTGAAGATGACTGATTTGAACTCTGTATCTAGACAAGAAGTCAAGTTCAAAATAAAAAAAGATCAAAATTACTCCTTAAGTACTTTAACCTCCAAATGCCTTATAAAAATGTAATATATGTGTAGGTATACACTACCATTCCAAAGTTTTAGAACATCTGTTTCATTTAATGGTTTTCTTTATGTTTATGACTATTTAAATTGTACATAGATTCTCAGTGAAGGCACAAAAGCAGTGAATGAGCACATATGCAATTATAAAGCAAACCAAAAATTGTAAAATAACTTTAAATATGTTAAATGTTAGAATCCTTAAAGTAGCCACCCTTTGCTGTAATGACTGAAATATTAACCTCTGGTCGTCTCTCAAAGAACCTCTGGGAAGTTCTTTCCAGACTCTTTGGAAAACCATTTCAGGTGACGACCTCGTGAAGCTCATGGAGAGAATGCCAAGAGATCAAAGCAGTCATCAGAGCAAAGGGTGACTGTTTTGAAAAAATCTAAAATATAAAAATGTTTAGAGTTATTACACACTTTTTTGTTTACCATGTGTGCTCATTCACAGGTTTTTAGTCTCTGGTGAGAATCTACAATTTAAAGTCATGAAAATAAACAGACCCATTAAGTGAGAAAACCGTTCTAAAACTTTTGACCGAAAATTTTAAGTAAGCTTTCAGAGTTGAAATGATGTTGCAGATGAGTGGTTGTTTCTGCTGTAACTTTGTCAGTTTTGATTCCAGATTTGGCAAAGGCATACAAAGTTGAGCTGCATAATATATAGAATCATAATCACCATTGTAATATTATTTTGGGGACATTGTGGAATTGTAAACAAAGAAAGAGTCAGAAAATGTGAGTTAATCATAATTAATAATGTCATTGCCATTTTTAGCTGTGGGTCTCAATCCCATGTTATCCTGATCTTGTGGAGCCATAGGTCGAAGCACCGAGAATATATATTTATTGTTTTCCTATTTGAAGGTACAGATTCCTAACTTAATCTTGACAAAAAATGAGAAAAATCAAAATGCAAAATCTTATGTTTTCACTGTTGTTCACTTTAAACTGCAGTTGGTGATACTTGATACTTCCATGCAATTCTTACTTTTTCTAGTGAACTTTCTTAATTTCCTTAGATGCATATATTTAGCAAATGTGAACACAATTCACCAAAGATAAGTTTCCTTATTGCAGCAGGATGTTTGCCGTGAACTTTCTTTGACCAGGACATGACAGTGGGCCGTGTGAATTAGCCAATTAGCGTGTATAATCAGGATGTTGATGGCACAGCAGTTGTCCACTTTCTTCCCCAACTCACTCTGTTTTTTTGATTTTTTTTTTTTTTTCCTTTTTTGTGTTGGCGTCCTGTAGTCGAATTGTGTCCCAGAGGAATAGCTGGTATTTATTTCGGCAGCTTCCAGCATGAACAGGCTGTAGGGTAAATGAAGAAACTGTCAAAGCTCCCCTCTAACCTGTCACTTAAATGCACCCCACCCCTCCTCTCTGCAGTCCACCACATTTCTCAGTGGTTTATGTGTGTGGGTGTGTGAAAACTATGGGGTCCTGTGTGATGATGCACAGCACCCTACCAGCCAACGCCTGGCTAATGTCAGCCACTTTTGTTAGTGTGCCTGCAGGCCAAATGAAGAGGTATGAGAGTGCTGGCAGGCTGGGGAGCAGTTCAGGCTGCAGACAGTTTTGTCAGTGCTGACAGCTCCACAGTGACAGAGAAGACATTTACCACAGAATGAAATGAAATACAAGACATCAAGCTGGAGAATGACTAATCTCCTGTTTGTTTTCCTGTCTTAGCGGTTAGTGACAGCTCAGTGTCAGGTTTTAGTGGCACACAAAGCGGTTCAACACTCAGAGTCAGGGGTCTGCGATGAGAAAAGATGCTGCATTTGCTGTGATGCATGTGGGTGTGTTTGTGTGTGTTTGTGTGTTGCCAGGGTCTAATCTGAGACTTCTGTGCTCCATAAATCACCAGGCAGTGGTGGTGATGTAATAACAAACAGAGCCACTCTCTGCTGCAGCTGGCTAGAACGAGGGAAAGGATAAAAAAAACAGAGGGAAAGCAAGAACAGGACAGCAGCTGTCAGGCCTCCATCGCACACCTGTCACACAGGAAGCCAGCGTTGGCCACTGTTTCCTGGACACACCTCCTCAAACACCACTCCTGGAAGGAATGGAGGGAGGACATCTGCTGTCAAGGAGAGACGCTGAAAAAGATCAACACAAGCATGTTCAAAAGATGAAGGATAGAAGCCATATAACCCCAAGGAAAATGTTTCTCAAGCCTTCCTCGCAGTTTCATGTGTGTGTGTGGATGCAGTTTGCACAGTTAGGAGGATGTTTGTGTTAGAAGCAGAGCTCTGTGACGGGTCACTCTGTGGAGACTCCCTCCAAACTCTCCCACAAATACAGTAAGCCCTCGTGCCCTAAAACTTTACAGTGGGACATTCCCACGCTTGCTCCTCTCAGCCACCCCACCAGCTCCCGCCCCCTGCCTCTCCTGTGACCAATACAAACTAATCCAGATGTGACTCACAGATGTAGCACTACTCTCTTTACCCATTCTATCTGTCTCGTCTTTCCCCCAGCCTCCTTCCTCACTCAGCCCACAGCCTCGGCCTGCAGGCCTCGCCAATGTGAACAGGAGGTGATATCACTCGATGCTGTTGACGAGGAGCTATTGTCTCCTGGTTGTCTTCTCCTCTCAGCCTCCAGAGCTGCACTGTTGTGGCTGATGCTGGCAGAAAAAAAACTCCTCTCTGTTTGTCAGGCTTGTCAGGCTGGGTCCTCAGGAGGCTCTCCTTACCCTATTCCCAGGCTGCCCTTCATGCTGCCTGTGTGCAATTAACAGAGTAATTAAAAGCCTGATGAGCTAACAGGCGTTGGCTTAGGCTGCAGGTGTTTGGATAGAGGGGCTCCTTTTGTAGAAATGTGTACACTACGAACATGCTCGGACAATTTTGAAACGATATTTTTTGTCTGTGTATTATTTAAAACGTTTTGATACATTAATGAGGTTAATCCTTTTAAACATGCAAGTTTCTTGAGGATTTATAACTATAACCTCAAGCAAGGACCTCACATTCCATTCATTCTTTTGTTTTCCATATTTGTTACAATAAATTGTTGAATTTTCTTTACACAAATTGGTTTGTATGGAAATCGCAATCAGCAGGTCAGACCTTCCAAAACAAAACAAAAAAACAGAAGTCTGCACTATTAAAAAGAAACTTTTGAGGGTATTAAATATTGTGTTGTTCAGAGAAAAAGTACCTTGTAAGAACAGACTTAGGCATTTTATTACAGTTACAGCAAACCAGCTCACAAACCAGTTTTAATGTTATGATCCTTTTTAATATTAAGGTCTCAATAATTTAGTGCTATTCAGCTAATTTTGTTGAGTAAGTACATTTGAATACATCACAGAAATACTCAAAATCTACCCAAATCAAATGTATGCATATTTTTATACCAATGTGATTAGTTATATTCTAATATTCTATTGTTTGTTTTATCAGTGTAACCTGTGCATCTCATTTAACAATAGGTTATCAAACCTTTTTCCGTTTTTTCAAATTTATCACAATTACAGGTAAAAACTGTTTCACTATCAGCGTATTAAATAAACGCCGTGCAGGGCAGGCAAAATTTCCCCCAACACTGTCTTCCTGCAGGTCGATTTCTGCTTCTTGAACCATTACCTCACATGCCTTTACGTTATTCAACAAGTTTAGCTGCGTGGCCCAGAACCCAGACACTTTCACACAACCGTCTCATACTCCACTGTATAAACAGCGCACTAGATGTTAAGATGATGTATGTCTTGACTGATGGAGCTCATCGCAGAAGAGACGGAGAACAGAAAGTCTGATCAAATGTTAGTTTACGACAGCCTGAGGCTGAGCTCTCAGCTGGCAAAATTAGACTCACAGCTGACGAGATTAGGAGGAGAGGATGTAAATGAGTGGGAACAAAGAATTTTTTCATCATCCAGAGCAGAAGCTACATGTAAATTCTCCTTTTCTCTTATGTCTGTCTGTCTCTACACTCCAGTCCCAGATGCAAACACACTCAGATAGTAATGTCCTCATGTGTGTGTTTCTCTCTCCCTCTCTCTCTCTGCCTGTCTCTACCCTCACCCCCGCCCCGCTCTGTGGCAGCTGTGCTGGTGATGGCTGTGCGCCCGTGGTGCAAGCTGGCTGTGGGGTCCCAGGTGGCCCGCATGACAGTTATTGATGTTCAGGTGTTCAGTTCCTCTCACACAGGGACCCTGGAGCCACACATCCACACCAACACACACTTACTGAGACACACTGTGAACTACAAAAAGTGCGCTCACACACACAAACGGATGCTCCTAAATGTAGTTCATATGCATACAAAGAATACATGCAAGTTGTCATGTTCTTCCACTATTCTGCATATAAACTGCGTTTTCTGTATATTAGTGCCAGGTAAGTGTAAACAACACACTAACAAGTACAACTGAGACTTTGGGCTTGCAGCTGCAAACATGTCTGAAGAGAATTACAGTTTTCAGTGTTGTGTGAAAACAAGCTTCATAAGAACATATGCAGTCCAGCTTGCAGTTTGAAAGCTTAGGGGTATTTTCTGTGCATTCACGTGTGTTGGAATAGTGTCAGTACCAGTGCCTTGCGCAGCCCTAATGTCCAGATGTGTCTAGCTTGTTGAGGAGTTGTTCTTGGCACGGCTTGCCTCGGCCAAATGTCACAAATACTTTCCTTTATTTAGGAATGGCTCTGGGTTTAGTGGTTGGAGAAAAAAGGAGAGGATGGATGGATGGTTATGGTGAGAGAAGGAAAGAGCGATGGGAGGAAAGGTAGATGAAAAGAGACAAATAAATGATTAGCAACGTAGAACGACAGGAGAGCGAGGAGGAGGAGCAGGGGGGAACAAGAGAAAACATGAAGAGGGATAGAAGGTAGAGGGAGGAGGGAGGCAGAAACAGCTCCAGTCTAGCATCTGGATTTTATTAGCAGCCGTTGGGAAAATCTGAAAAGGAAGTTTTTTCTCTGTGAGCACGTCGGCAGCAGTGATATGCTGCACATAACCACTTCACTGCCGACAAGAGGAGCCAGGCCCTCCCAAAGGAGAACAGATGGTCGCGAGAACTTCAATACAATTACATCAACAGCTCTCGCAGATATAAGCTCGATATGACAGAATCCCTGCAGCTCAGTGAGACAGAAATACAACTCCTCTAACCTTAGCACCTCTGGCCCCGGATAAATTGCCTTTGATTCATCATTCCCTCTCGGCTTGTCCTCGAAGTAGTCCTGCTTTTCTTGCCAGTTTAAGCAATAAAAGAAGATCTGGATTCTTTTGACTTGAAAAAGCCTGTGACCTCTCAGTGATTTGATTGCTGTAATCTGATCAAAGACAGGATGGTTTTTTCAGTGCTAAGAAGAACAGATGACACCCACCCCCCATCCCACTCCGACCCCTCAACCCCAATCCTCCGATTCCCCTGCTTTGTTTTTTGCTCAACATGTTTATTCAGCTGGCTCTGCATGTGTACTGTCACAGAGATTCTTAAGTAACAAGGGAAAATATCTGTGTTTGTGTCCTTAAGGAAAGCACAAGCATTTTGTAGGCTTTTAGCTTGTGTTTATGGCGAAGAACTGGATTTTCCACCCTAGGAACAGCCAGTTTCAGGTTTGAAATTTGAGTTTAGAGCGAAGTAGTAGAACTGCATTATCTAACACACACAAACGTCTTAAAGCACTTCCATACACTGGTCTGTCTCCCACCCAGTCATTAGTGAGGGCTTTAAAGACTCAGCACAAGATGAACCAGAGTCTGGGATCCTGCTGCAAGATCCTGTACAGACTTAATAGGAAAGGATATAAACACATTTCCACCTCACCGGTGATGGAATCCAAGCTTTCTCGGATAACAGGCACAATTCAAAACACAGTGCTATTTGGCAGACGTAGAAAGCATGCTTGTTTTTGCCCTCTGTAGCTGTCAGATGGTTTTTTGGGTCTGGGACAACTGTATTGTTTACCTTCAAAAATTTTATTTTCTGCTAGTAATATAAAGTAGGCAGAGTTGCATCGATAAGTCTTATGTCAAAGGCACAGGGTTACAATCCCAAAATGTTTTGATATAAGGACTTGGGGGGGGGCTTATTCTCTGTTTGTGTGGACTCCACAGCGGCCTGATAGGGAACAGATGTGGAAAGGCAGGAGGCTGGGCAGCCAGCCAGAGCAGCTGGGAGAAATTAAAAACAACAGCATTCCTGGATACTGGGGGAATTACAGTGGGAGGGCGGGAGCATGAGACGGAGAGAGTAAGAGAGAGAGAGAGAGTGAGACAGGGAGTTTTAGGGCTATGTGGTCACCGACTGAGTCTCTGTGGAGTACAAGAGACTGAATAGATGAGGGGGTTTTAAGGGAACTGTTCTGCAGCACATAGCCAGAGCTAATAAACTGCAGCTGTATCTCCAGTGGAAATGTATATAAGCTTGCACACATATAAACAATGCATAAAGTTCACACTCAGATTGAAATGTTAGATGAAACCCGGTGTCAGAATGGCCTTCTGAAGTGAAATGATTTGCACACATATGTTTATTTTGAAGGGGCTCCAATGAGATCCTGTCTTTAAATCTTTAACGAGACTCCAGAAGGACTTCAGAAAGTTTGAAAAATCCACTGACTGTGCGTGTGCAGTTGTTCAGTGTGCTCACTGCAGTTTAGTGCCTCTCGCAGTGGATTGTTTTTCATCTTGTTTCATCATGGCACAAGGAGAGAGCAGAAGACAGAGAACATTTTTAGAACACAGACTGCATCTTTGGTGAGCAATCTTTTAGCCTCGATTACGTCAAACTCTACAGACATACAGCTGTTCTCAGAGCCTGAGAAACAGACAAACAAGAATAGGCAGCAGGAACAGCAATGTAGGTAATAATTGTACAGTGTGGGTTTATTTTCAGCCTAATATGCAGGAGTATTTAGGACAGATGGACGTAGAATTGAGTGGATCTATTTTCACCCGCACTGGTTTCAACGTAGCTCCTTTCAGACATACAATATTTGTTTGAAAATCTAGACCTAAAACCTCCAAAATAGGTCAACTTCTCTAGGTGATTCACATCTCCTCTTTTTGGTGTAAATGTTTTGTCCTTTTGTGTAAATGCTTTTGTCCTTCAGCACAAAGCACAATGGAACCACAGATGTTCACAGATGGGGTTTTCAGACTTCCTAATGTATTAAAAGTAAAATCCAGAGCATGATGTGCATGTGTGTGTCTCTGGAGCTGGTCAGATTAAACAGCTGCCCATAATCCTATGGTGGAGCAGACAGAGAGGATCCTCTCGTATCCTCCTTTCCTTTCCTTTCCTTTCCTTTCCTTTCCTTTCCTTTCCTTTCCTTTCCTTTCCTTTCCTTTCCTTTCCTTTCCTTTCCTCTCCTCTCCTGTCCTCTCCTCTCCTCTCCTCTCCTCTCCTCTCCTCTCCTCTCCTCTCCTCTCCTCTCATCACTCTCAAGTTCAGTTTTTAGTCACTTAAGTATATCCGGAGGATTCAAACTAACATACATTGGCACAGGTACCACAATCTGACTCAGTAAACAAAAAAATTCAGTGGAGGTTTAATAAATCTAGCGTCTTTTAAATTTTTTTTAAATTTTAAATTTACCGTGGTATAGAAGAAAATGGTTGCATCTATTTATCATCTGTTTATAACAGTTGCCCCCCCCCCGTCTGCTTCTGTTTAGCGTGTTTGTGTTCAGAGTGCCTGGCATGGGCCAAACAGCCGAGCACCCCTCGTGTTCTTGAGGATCACTGTGTCAATGGCCCTCGTACAACATACTCCAGTGTGGCGCTTTAAATACAGACACCAGCTGTTGAACGCCGCTACGCAAGCCCTCAGAAATAGGCTTACTGCAAGCGCTGAGGCCAACTGACATGGTGGGGCAGGGGCTGTTGTGGAGGAACACATGAAATGAAAAACAAATTATGCCACAGTCATTTAATGATAGCTGATGACCAGAATACATTCACAGTGCAGCACACGCAGGATTTAAAACTAGGGATAAAGGTCAGGGCTTTAGATCATTTACCTCAATAGCACTGATCCCAGGGATAAGGTTATTTCTTTTTATTTGGAGAGGTACAAGAGATTATCTCTGAAGCCACCAAGAGGACAATGCTGACAGATGCTTTCTTCAATGGTGTTTTTGAACATGGATTGTGACATTTTGAAAAGGCTAAAGGATAAATTATTTGGACACAGTTTTTTTTCCTTTAATAGACAAGACAGAGAATATTCTAAAGCAGTTTTCATCACTTTGTGTCTTTTGTTGTTTCAGGTTTTACATTTTTGCAGAAAATCAATAAATCAATAAATGCAAGTTTACTTATGCATTTCATAAAGGGAAGAAATTAAATAAAGAAAAGACATTATATTCATTTATTTTATTTTAAACAACAGAATTTGATATCGTTTTTGTAGGGATCATTCAACAGATTAGTGTAAATTGTTTGGTTCAGTTTTTGTTGTTTGTTTTTCCGATATGTATCATGGATATGTTTTCCTCTAGTACCATATTTTATTTTACTTTTTAACCTTCCATAAATAAAACATTGGAAATGACCAGCAGCCATAACTAGTGAGAAATAACACTGTCTATGCTTCAACACATACACATTTTTTATATTTGTGATTGTGGATTACATGTGAACATAAAAGTTTTTTTGCCTCTTTAGCTTTTTCTAAACATGCAAAAAGATTATGACAATTTGATTTAATTTGGACTATTTACCTTGATAGTAGATGTGAAAACTTTATGTTAATTATATATCTAGGTACTCAGTACCATACGGCAAGTTTTTTAATTATTTCTTTACACGTTACATTTATAACAGTTATAATAATGTTAACATAGATGTTCGCTGATTCACATACAGTACATGTCCAGGAAGCATATTTGTTTTTTTGTTTGCACTGTTTTGAAGAATAAGGCCTGATATGAAGCAAAAACAAAAGAAAATACAAATAGCATTTAAAATTTATGCTTTTGCTCAAAGTGTCTCAGCAGAAGAATCATCAAACGGCCCATTAGGTCTACTCTGTGCTCACATCTGTTTTCATAAGTTAGAATAATGGCTTTCCTGCAGAAGTCTTCATGATGAATGTTTATATTCATTTAGTAAAAATATCCAGCATGTATTGTGAACAAGGCACCCATGTATGCCATGATATATCTGTTGGATACTTAAAAAAATGATTTTATTCCATTGTTCATTCTCTGCACGATGCACAGCTATTGACCATTTCCCATCCTTAAAAGTGATTTTCTCGAAGGGCTGAAAAAGTCATCACACTCTGTGCTCAGGTTTGCATTGCAGCAGGATCTGGTTCCAGCAGCTGCACCGACAGGCGGACACAAACACCAAGACAGTCAATGCTCCATAGATAGATGTACATAGACCTTAAGTTTGTGTATGCTGTGTTGTGTTGGGCAGTGGTTTTATATGAACTCCATAGGACCCTAGTCACACACAATCCAGGAGCATTGTCGTAAAACTCACAGGTGGACGCATTGTGTTGCATTTTTCCCCGCTGTCAATTGCAGCACCTCCGCTGCCTTCATGCTGCAGATCTTGGCCTTGCCTTGTTTGGTCCTGGCAGCATCTCTGGCAGGGTACAGAGAAGCCTCTGGAAGCAAGACAGAGCTCTGCTGAAAGCCAGTCTCAGTGATGGACAGCAGCAGATCCAGCTGCACTTGTCACTAGCTGTCAAGCCGGCTGTCTAGGCAGAGGAACCGAGAAGGGACAGGCGGAGAAGTGTGTGTGCCTGTGAACATGTGTGTGTGTGTCCGGGGGTTGAAGGTTGTAGTGGGGTGCTTAGGGGGTGGGGTTGGTGGGTGCACTGATTGGGATGTCATTGCTACATGGATTGTGTATGTGTGAAGGAGAGAGCATGAGGGAAGGGGGGGGGGGGATTGGTGGTCTCAGTTAGCAGCAGCTGAGAGGGAGAGCAGGTGTTACTGTAGGTCTCTCAGGCCCCATGAATCTCCAACAAGAAAGACAATACAAGTTCGGATCCATTTCCACTCTCCGCATTGATCGCTTATAGCTCTATGCATGAGGCTTTTTGGTTTAAAGAAACAATCGATGGCTCGCAGGTGAAATGTCAGTGCTCTACTCTTTAACCAGCTGTCTCCTCTTAGCAAGGATTTGGGTTTTATAATACTGCAGCTTCAATTCTAACCTGTTCATGCTTCTTTTTTTTTTTCTTTCTTCCATGCGGCAGGTAGCAGAGTGCAGAAGGCTAGAACAATGCCAGATTCACCTGCAGATGTGAAAACCCAGCCCAGGTCCACCCCACCTACCATGCCTCCTCCACCCCCGGCTGTGAGCCAAGCAACAAGTCGCAACGTCTCATTCACGCCGGCCACCAGTAAATCAAGTAAGAGTCCTTTGTATGCAACGGCCCATAGATGTTCTTACAAATCGTATCATCAGTGATCCAGTCCTTTTGCTGTAAATTATTTGACTGAACTATGCTTAACATAGAGTTCTTTTATGTGCAGTGAGATGTATGTTCTCCTTAAGTGTCAGCAGGCCATTAAAGAAGGCAGATGTGAAAAAACACAGACATAGGTGATAAATCAGTGACCAAGTGGCTCACAGTCGTCATATCATAGAAGGCAAATGATATAACATCAAATCATTTGCAAACAGCACTGAAAATAATCCACAACATAGAATCGTAGCTGTAGCTATAGTTAAAGAAACTTGGACGGTGCTAATTCAACTTGTGCAGCATTTCCTGTTTTTTTTCTCTGCTTACCATCAATTCTCACTTTTGGATAGCTTGATATAGTGTTAACTGTCAGCAGCTCCCCATTATAGATGATCATAGTGAAGAACAATCAAAATTCAGAGACCTACTAAAGGTAAACAATAAAAGTAATTGTATGTTTACATGGAAAAGATATTGAAACAAAAAACAGCTACAAAGAGTGTTAAAATATGTGTCCCGCTTTGAGTTGTTTTTGTATGTAATTTTTTGGGAATGAAAAGGAACATTTATTCGTCATTTTGTCCAAGCATCAGATCGTCCCGTTTCTTGCCTTATTTTATAAACCAGGACTAATTATTTCAACCAGATTATTAAACAAATCAATCAGTAATACTTGTCTAAAATGATGAATTTCTGTTGCATGCAAGATGGCATGTCTAATTAACTCTGCTGCTAGTTGTTTTACCTATTTCAGTGATTGTGCATATACATAGAGTGAAATCTATCCAAAATATTTGTTCCTTCCTAGTTCTGGTGAGCAAGTGTTTGGTCACTTGTGTGCCAAGTGTGTCTGTGATAGCATTTGTGTGTCTTTTGGTACAAATAATCCCCTTGCTAGTGGGACAAGTGTCTTGTGATGTGTGTGTGTGTGTGTGTGTGTGTGTGTTACTGTCTTGGCATCACAGTGAGAACCAATTTTCCGATATCACCATCAAATTGAGGACCATTTGTACCAAGGTGAGGACATTTTGCTGGTCCTCACGACCTATTTTTGCTAACGGGGTTTGGTTTTTAGGACTAAGGTGTGAATTGAGTTTAGGTTAAGGTTAGGGTTAGGCATGTACTGGTAATGGTTAGGTTTAGGGTTATTGTCAGGGTTAGGGCATAGAAAGGGTTGAAAATGACTGAAAATTAATGGAAGTCAATGGGAGTTAACACATGGTCCTCACTACATATGGCAGAACAAGAGAGCGTGTGTGTGTGTGTGTTTGTGTGTGTGTGTGAGTGTGGCTGCGTTCATTGTTTATCAGCTGGTCAGGCAGCGGGTTGGTAAAGGGGACATCAGGCGTTCTTTCTTCCCTATATAGCAACGCCAGGCCGTGTTGTTTCACCTGTCATGGCTGGCGGTCAACAGCGTAGCCCTCTCCTTGCGACTCTTCCTCATCTAAAACCAGAACACAAGTGCTGGGATCACATGGGTTAGTCCATATGTGTTCAGGCCTTCGACCCGTGGATTAGAGCAACAAGCATGCCTGAGACAAACCACAAGAACAGGGAACAGCTGAAGGTTAAAGAATCCTTCCCTCTTCCACAACAAGGACCAGGTGATGAGATGCATTGCAAAGAAAGGCTGCAGCAGAATTGAAATTAAGCTTAGCATGCTGTGATTGTGAGATGAGTTAGGGTTTAATCATAGTTACATGACATTTCATGGAAAAACCAACATCATGTGACATACAATCATATAATCCGATATGCATATAAATGCACGTAAGTTTGAAGAGCAGCATTTGAGGGGATGAGGTCAAGCTTGAGTGTATGTTTGCTCTCAGGGTATTTACAAGTTTGTTTGGGCCTGCATTATGAAGTGATCGTGTGTGATCATATATGTGTACGACTGCTGTGACTATTCTGAACCCTAAAGCTGCAAATCTACTTTCAGCTGGTAGACATGTGCAGGACCTGATTTAGCAACACACCTGCTACTGGAATAAAAGTAACACAGCCCACTGGACTATTTTTAGCACCTCTTTAACAAGTTCCTCTTATAGTTGAGTCCTACTGAGTGAGTGAGGACCAAGGTGGAATACAGGCCAATACAGGGGCTGATGGAAGTGCTGGAGGGGGTCAAATGGTAGCACTTGTGAGACAGCTGAAGTTCCTACAAACACACATTCTACACCAGAAAAGTAGTAAAACATTGCATCCCTGCTGTTGTTTGAAGCATCAAACATCATGCACCCATCTATAAGACTGATTTAACTGCTACAGATGTCATCAGATCTATCAGATCCCCATACAGGCAACTAATACCCCCCGTGTGTGTTTTTCTGAAGTGCTAAATGGGAGCAGCCACTCTCCTACCTCGCTAAACGGTGCTCCTTCGACTCCCAATGGCTTCAGTAACGGACCAGCGATGTCCTCAACAGCCTCCTTGTCCAACCAACAGCTACCACCGGCTTGTGGTGCCCGGCAGCTCTGCAAACTAAAGCGCTTCCTAACCACGCTGCAGCAATTCGGAAACGACATATCCCCCGAGATTGGGGAGAGAGTGCGCAGCCTTGTGTTAGGACTGGTGGTAGGTTTTGGGAACACCTGTTCATTGCAGCATAATGCTCCTTTTTTGCTTTGATTTTCATGTCAGTAAATATGTTGTGGAAGATTTGAAGTGAGGTTAATGTTTCTATGACTTCTGTTCTGTCTTTGTCACTTCCTGTTGTTTTAAACAGAACTCCACTCTCACCATTGAAGAGTTTCATTCTAAACTTCATGAGGCCACCAACTTCCCACTGAGGCCTTTTGTCGTTCCTTTCTTAAAGGTAAAAACTGATCAAATCTGGGGTTTTCTGTTGAGCATCTTAAGGGTTATTTCTGTTTTAATAAAACTAGGTGGTGTGCATCTCCTATTTTCTTACTTGAAGCAGAAACAGCAGATTGAAGCATATTTGGAAAATTTGAAGGAAGAACTGACAGCAAACAAGGAAAAAAGAGGAGCACATTTTTGCAATCAGTATTGATGAAAACCTGAACATTTTTTTTCTAGCATTAAATATTTTTACACTGTCACTTCCAACAGTTGTTTACCTTGTCACTATTTTCTTCACTGAGCAGTCACTGATATCTCAGCTGCACGCAATGACATCCCATATTTTTAGCATGATGCCATTTTAGATACTGGTGGTTTGAACTACTATGTATGCAAAAATCTGAAAATATGGAAGATGTTGGATGGGAGATCAAAACTCCACAAAACGTTTAGTTTTTTAAATTTTTATATTAACTTTACGATCGTCCAATCTGACTTTGGGCACGTTTATTGATATATAACCAATAAGTAGATACAAGAATCAAGGTACATCAGACATTGCAGAGATGGCTCAAAGTTGTATGAGGCCCTAAGCAGAACTTCATTTGAGGGCCTGCGTCCAGCTAAGCCCACCAGACACCACAGTGGCCTTGAGCTCCCTTGCTATGCTCAGAAATGTTTTTCTTGTTTTTTTTTAAATACGTAAATTCAATAGCAATTTATTTCATGAAAATCATTGAAACACAATTAATGAATTTCTCCAGTTTTGTACAAAATCTCTTAGTTGATCAGATCACATGGGGAGGTTTAACCTGTGCTCAGACTATTGTCTATAAATCAGAGAGAAAGTTCTGCATTAAGTAGACCAGCAAGTTCTGAAATACTAAGATGAGCCCCTTTGGCACAAACAACCATCCTATATCAAAGCACCTTTCCTATTTTTTTCCCTATTCTGATGCTGGGTTTAAACTTGATCAAGTCATCTTCACCGCATCTTGATGACGGATTAGCTGCCATTTGACTGGCTGGTTTGATATCAGTGTTAACAAGCAAGTGGACAGGTGTACCTAGTAAAGCGGCCAGTGAATGTATTTCTCTCTGGCTTTGCCATTTTATTCATGGACAGTCAGGCCCAGTGAACATGTGGATGATGAAGTCCAGGCAGAGGGACCAAGCCAGCCAGCAGTTAAACTATCTGTCTCATAGAAATGCATCTAACTGTCTTTCACCTCTGTCCATATGGAGAGTGTTGAACTTTAAGGTGTGGGGTCCTATTCAAGCCTTGCTTGTCTCTTTAAACCTAAAATGTTTGAAATAAATTTTCAATAAAACTTTGGCCTAATCAAAACCTGTATTTAAACAGTGAACTTATATAAAAGGAAGCCATCACTTGTAAACATCATTGGTTGGATGTAAATACATCTTTAAAAAAAAAAAGTGTGAAAGTGTCGGACCTCCTGCCGTGCGATGATCCTTCACATCTGGGACATCGCAGCGATGGCTGTGTTATATCAAGCCGACAGGTCTGAGAGAACTGTTTGACAGCGCTGTTACACACACGTTCACACATAACCCCCACGCACTGACACTACACACACAACAGCACACCCCAAAGAGAGCGAGGCACATGGTGTAGGAATGTGTCAGGGGACCTGTCTTATCTCATCCTGTCTCTTCATCTATCACTCTCTCTCTTTTTCTTCCTTCTCAGCTTCTGGCACCATTTCCCCCTCACCCCGTTTTCCACCAAAGGTTTTAGTTTCTCTTCTGGTCCACTTAACTCTCCTTAACTCTTGTCGCTTGATTAAATCTACATCCGTCCTGCAACAATTTACTTAAGTCCTAAGCAAAGATCTCTGTTTTCTCTTTGAACCACTGAAGGCAAACCTGCCCCTGCTGCAGAGAGAATTGCTCCACTGTGCCAGACTGGCAAAACAGACTCCAGCCCAGTATCTGGCTCAGCACGAGCAGCTCCTCCTTGATGCCAATGCCAGCTCGCCCCTCGACTCCTCTGAGATCATGCTGGAGATGAATGAGCACGGCAAGAGAAGGACCCCTGACAGGTGAGACATTAGAGGCCTGAATGTACCTTTATACCCTCACACAGACTGTGAATGAACTTAGTGTTTTTTTGTCTGAATACCAAGCGAGGGGAAGTGATAAATCCTTTGTGCAAGAGGCAGAAGTCTGGACAGTCCTAATGCCAGCCTGACTTTGCCAACTGTCTGGGTATGAGGAAGATAAATACAGATTATGGACAGCTGTGTTAAACCCAATAAAATACACACAAGACTGACACAGCTCTGTCCTCCATCTATGGTCAGTGTTTTTACTTCTCTGCCTCTCTCCGCCTGCCCGATCTGCTATTCCCCAGCAGCCGTCCAGATGTGTCCAGATGGTGATGTGCTGTGCGAGGGTGTTGGGAAGTCGGTGGCTGGTGGTTTTGGTTAGATCAGACCCAGGGGTTGAAAGCTGAATGTGCAATCCTGCTGTAATCTGCACACCTCCGCCTCCCGACCTCTGGCTTATGTACAGCGTGCAGGGCTGAGCAAGTGGAGGGGGAGGAAGGGAGCAAAGCCAACTTTTTCCAGCTGTTCCTCTCATTTGTTGGCGACCGCGGCCAAATATATGCATGGGCACAGGGCACATACGTGCATGAAATGTCATCTGCATGTGGGCAGCCGTGTTGCATTTATTCACTTTTTATCCCCATGATGTTAAAGAGTTATTTTCATCTGAATGCCTGGCTATTGCCATCCAGCTAAACAAATTAATATCAACACTCCCATTTAAACTGACCAGATGGCTCAAAAACACACACTCACTTCAAGCACACAGACATATACGAGTGTGACCAAACATCTGTCAGATACACAGCCTTCAACCCCCATTGCCCCTTAAGCCTGAGGACAGGGTGGGGGTGGGGCTGGATGGTGATGGGCACTTGCAATTTAAGAGTAGGCAGAGGGATATTAAGATTAAGAGCCTGGGATGCAGGGTGTATGGTTGGACTTGGTTCTGTCAGATACATATGGTGTACAGCTGTGCAAAAGCTTTAGAAAAGCAGTATAGTACTGTTACTGAACAACAAGCAGTGTGTGTGTGTGTGTGCTGGCGGACACCATATGGGAGTTGTTGGACTTAAAAGAAAACATGTTTGTGTTTCTTGTTTGAGCTTCTCTAACAGGAAAGTTCATCTACTTGAGGCTGTAATCTGTGGCACATAAACTGTTTTTGCTCTTTTGTACTCAAAGTGAATTTAACACATTTTGGCATTTTTATATAAATGTTTTTTAAGAACCTTAAAGCAAAATTTTGCTCATATCTGTGTCTACATGCTTTGGGGTCTCTGGGGACTTGAAAAAGCGCTTTACAAGTGCAGACCATTTACCATTTTACATGTTTAGGACCAAAGACAGCTCCGACAGAGACGGCTTGCACCCGGAGCACCTGGCAAAGAGGCCCTGCACCATCAGTCCCAGCCAACGATTCAGCCCCAGCACAGGACTCCCAGCTCACCCGCCTCCCAATGGCCTGCCAACTCACCCTCCCAACGGCCTGCCTCATCCGCCCAACCCCCAAGTGGGACCCCAGCACTACCGCCTAGAAGACATGGCCCTGGCGCACCAATACAGGGACGCGTTCAGACACAGCGAACATAGAGACTCTCGAGACAGGCACCGACAGACAGGTAGAACATTTACATGGCCTGAAGGATTTGCTGGTTCCCAGTTAGGTGGCTGAGACAGAAGGAGCAAGTGTACAAACAAGTGGAGTGTAGGAATAGGACAAAGGCCAGTTGTCGGGCAACTGTGTTATAATCCTTGTGGCGGTGGGTCTATATAAAGACCCCAGCCATACAAGCCCATGTGTCCAACTGTGGCAGCCATTTATGCTGACCTTCTGCTTTTCTAATGGAGAAGGAGATTTTACTACTTATACACGAGGCTGAAGAAAAATCATGAGTGGCACTTTTGAAATGAAAAAATAAAATCTTTAATTTATTTTATGCTAGATTGTGTTAGTCATTTAGAATGTTCACCAAGTGCATTTATGACATTTATTTTGATGTTGTATTAACATTGAATTTGAGTCCTATTGACCAGATTTTTCAATAATTTGATGAAGTAATAGTTATAAGTTTAAAGTAGTTCAATTATTGTAACTCTTAACGTGTTCAAGAATATTATAAATAATGTAATCGTGAGAAAAACAAAAGACAAAGTTATTTTTTAATCAAGTTGTGAGGAGTCTGTTTGACTTAAAGGTAGCAAACATTTTCTTATGAAAGTGCATGTTTCTACATTCTCTGTGGAGGCCAGTCTTCTATATCACTTTCTGAACAGCCAGCTTTTTAAGCAATGATCCTTTTGTGACCTACCCTGACTGTCTTCCAGACAGCAGTCTCCCTTATAATTATGTAGCCCATAACATGGCCATTAAATGTCTGTCTTTGAAATAATTTTTTATTGGTCATATCCAATATCTAAGTTTATGAGAAACTGATTTTTAGGTTTTCATTAGCTCTAAGGTAACAAGCATCATTTGAAGTATAATGAATCAGTAGGTTATATGAGTAAAATAGCTCCTCCATCATATTAAAATTTGTTAATGAAGCTGCTGTTAGGAGCTAGGACGACCAACTACTGTACAACGCTAAAACTGTACAACAACAGGGTATAACAGAGATGTTCTGTTTGTTCATTTTGCAGCAGTGCATGGAGCTCGCCAAGAGGAGGTGATTGATCACCGTCTTACAGACCGAGAATGGGCAGAGGAGTGGAAACATCTTGATAATGTATGTATGAGCATGCTCACTCCCAACCAACCTCTTTCTTTCATTGACAATAAACAAGTAAGGATACCAGAACAGTCAGCAGCTGATTAAAGTTAGTTTTAAAGCTAACTAATGATGTAGAGCAGATGACATCAACAGGAACTGTCAGCAGACAGAGCAGCCTCCGTCCCACCTGAGTTAGCAGCTGACAAAGGTCTGTGTCAGTGCGGTGAATCAACAGTTGACGAACACCTTTGTGGATTCCTAGCACCAAACTCCACAAAGAGAAAGCAATGCACATTAGAAAGCCAGACACATAGTCCGTGTTAGTTAGAAACAGGACCCCAGATGGAGCTGAGGACCCAGCAGAGAGCAGCTCCAGCTGGGTAGAGCAGCTGAGACAAGAGCTGCAGTCGTGGAGGGAACCGGCCAGGCCTGGAACCCTGCCAAATTAGAAACACTTTACTGAAATAAATATAGCCAACTCAGGGAGGAGGGATGTGTGGGGGAGGTAGAGGAAAGAAGGCTGAGACACAGAGAGGGGGGAGAAAAATGGGAATAATGAGATGGATTGAATGTCAACTATGCTAAACCTATTTAGCAGACCTTGCAGAGTCTGAAAAGGCAGGGCAATGTGGAAAAAAAGTGACACAGTTTACAGCAGAGGAAAAAAACGACAGGAAATCTGTTGAGTTGGCAAGGAACAAAGCAGAGCAGGGTAAGGAATCGGCTCGAACTTCTCATCAACAGCCCAGCTGTTACAATATCAGTGTTGTGATGACTGGGACACGGTCCGTGGCTAGATAGACAGACAATAACACACAAGCTGTCTGCCCAATAGATGGTGTGTATTTTAGAGATGAATTAAGATAATGCGGTTTCAGTTTGACAAGGTTCTGATTAGTGTTATGCTACTCAAGACTGGTCTTGAAAGACTTGGTCTTCATTCTTGCCTCTGGATGTTTTCTCAAGATCAGTCGAGAACAAAGCTTAAACATTCTTCTTTTACTGCAACCGTGAAACCCCTAACTGCATAAAGGCAACCAAGATATTAACTTTCCAAAGCTCTAACGTTCACATCTCGACTGTTTGTCTTTTCAGCTCCTTAACTGCATCATGGACATGGTAGAGAAGACGCGGCGCTCTTTGACGGTGCTGCGGCGCTGCCAGGAGGCCGACCGCGAAGAGATGAATCACTGGATCCGACGCTACAGCGACGTAGAGGAGATGAAAAAAGGTGGGAGCAACGGACAGCACTGCCTTCCTCCTCCTCCTCCTACTCTTCCTCCTCCTCACCACAACTCCTCCTCCAACACAGCTAGCAGCAGCGAGTCACTGCCCATAGGAACTTCCTCGGCTGCTGAAAGGCAGACAGGCAGACATACAGGTAGACAAACACACTCAGGGTATGTTTAGCAAAGCAAAACACTCACAGCAAGGTAGGGCTCATTGGAGACGCTGAAAACACCTTAATATGCTAATTCAGACTCAAAAACTCAGTTAGAGGCTCATATTTTTCAGCCCATTTGCAAATTGGAGTTCACACTGTGAGGCCATACAAATCCACCTGCAGTATGCTGGATTTTTAACTAATTGATTGCACTCTTCTCTTAACAGCATCTTCATTAAGGTTAAAAGTTTTTATTCATTGTTAACCACTGGATATGCATTCTATCTATGGTTAAAAAAAGAATTTAACTGCTTTTTTCATATGTAAAAAAATGTATAATTCCACATTGTGCTGCACAGGAATCCTTTTGTCCCAGAAACGGAAGTGCAAACCATAACTGGATAGGTGTGTTTGTCATCCAATTTCAGCATTTTGTTTGTGTTGCTGATTGGTTGCATGTGTTTGTGTTTCAGAGATCCACAGAGACTTCCTCCACCGGCCTTCCTCAGGATACCTACCTGAAGAAATCTGGAGGAAAGCCGGTAAGAATAGACTGCCCTTCGTCCTACCATCTTCATGACTGACCCCCCCACACACACACACAGGCTAACAAAACACGTCCAGTCACTCTTCATAGCTACCAACACAGACAGAACAGAGGCTGTATGGCTGTAGCTCCATGAGGCTGGAGGTTTGGAGGCCCTTTGTGTCGTTAAGGCTAAACTCTCTCCATTTGTCACCACTATGAAAGGCCACTGCAGTTAAAACTGCAGTGAAAATGCAGACACTGGACTTTGATGGGTCGCAGCAGCGCCGCACAGGGTGGAGCTTACCTGCTTTCCTTTATCCTCACAAACAAAAATCTAAAATACCTCTGCTCTTAAAGACCTGACTCGTCTAAGTCAAAAACAGACAAATATAGAAAACCTTGATGAGTTTTTTGGCTCTTATGTAGTCAGATAGAAGCATTTGGAAGTGCCGCTCTGCATGGGCTCCTTGTATACCAGAGCCAATCCCTGGAGTCAACTAGCTCAGCCCCGGTTCCACCTCTGTCCCAGCACTATTATGTTGCACTCATACTGCAATACCCTGCGGAGGAAAAGATGCTGCTGCTGTCGGCAAAAATACTGTGCTGCATTTTCACCGGCAGGAAAGGCTCTTTTAATTGCAGTTGTTTTTCATACAGGTACTACAAGCATGCCGCTTTCCCCAACTCTAAAGCACCTCCAAAACAAGCAGGGTGAGTAGCATATCTTACTCCCAGCATCTCACCTTTTGGTGTTTGTGTGCATATGTGTCACCTCCAGCTCTGCAGCCAGGTAGTTTATTCTCACCGAGCTTTTAATTAAAACCAGACACGTACTGTACTCTTTGGTCAGGCTGAGGCTGAGATCTAAGATCTGAAGTGCGAAAAAGCAGCCAGTAATAACACGTCTTAGGGACTTGCCAAATCCCTGCGGAATTAAAACGTTAATATTGCTGCCCCCGTGTTTTCCATTAAGTGCTAATTGCCCCAACATCTGCTATGCAGTCTCCTTGATAAGAATTAATTAAATTTGCAAACTAATCTTAGTGGTGCATTCATTTAGGCAGATAATTGAGAAGCATGGAATAATGCATATAGTGTTTGAGGGAGAAAAAAGGGAAGAGGATATAAGAAAAGGAAATGAATCACAAAGGTAGAGAATGGCTGACAGAATGTGAGAAAGCCCTGGGAAGGGTTAATTTGTATTGACAGTATTTAAAAAATACAGATTTTTATTTTAATTAAGCTTTGCAATAAGTATTTGCCCCCAAACATTACATCGGGTCCGGCTGCTTGGGATAGCCTCTTGAATTTATAAAAAAAGCACCATTTGAACACTGCCTTTTGTATTTGTTCTTGTCTGATATTGAAATTGGTTTGATGTTCTGAGATATTTAGGTGTGACAAAAAAGCAGAACCAGAGGAAAGCTGTAAAGGGGCAAATACTTTTCACAGGCCTGAGTACAAGAGACAAGCACAGAGATGCATACAGGATCACACAGAACAGTAGCACATTATAATGTGTTGATAAGGATCCTTCACTGCCTTTTTTCCATCTGCACAGTAGTTTCACTGCATTCCATTTCTATTCGGAAGTCAGAATTTTCGGCCTCGGAGTAGGAAATTTTTACTGGAACGAAAGTGGACATTACAAGTCGGAAAGTCAGGGCAACATGACCATACCCGACCTCAGCACTCAAGATGTAATACATCTAATCGCATCAGTAGTAGTAAAACATTCTTACTGTGACTGTTTTTTAGCAGTTCTTTATTATTTATTTAACATTCAGTCCATCATACACATACTACTTTTCAATGTTTATAAGAAGAGATGTTTCAACGCTGTCAATATACACAAAAGACAATATAGAACAGTGTTATTGTTATTGTAATTGCTGTAAGACTGCTGTCACAGTTGCTAGCAATACGAAGAAAAACAAGCAGGAAACTGGGACGCTACAACCCGGAGATGACGTAAACTCCGACATCCCAGTTCCAACTTCCAAGGTTAATGGAATGCAGCATTTGAAACAACTGAGTGGATAGATGAGGAAAAGTGACAGTTATTTATGAGCTACCTCTCAGACAAACATGGAGTGGTGCAAATGGGGAGCAGCAGGGAGAACAGCATCAGCCTTTCCTCCTACTTGGTTGGTCTAACACACCTAGCAGGCCTCCTGTATGAGTGTCATTTGTGTCTATGTGTGTGCACCTCTGTCTCCTTCGCACATCTGGAGGAAGGAGTAAGATGTAGCATTTCTTTCTTTATAACAATTTTGCTGTCCTTGGTGGTTTGAATAAAAATGGGAATCTGGCAATCACAATATGTCACTCAATTAATGAGGAGTATATAGTTGACAGCCTTGTTCAAGGGTGAATACACCCTTGAGAAATTATTTGCTGTAGGTTTCTTGTGCACTTCTTGGCAGTACTAAAATAATATGTCCAACTTTTTGATGTTGGGCAAGGATTATTTGGATTATTATTTGGAGAAGCAACCAAAAAGTGACAAAATGGTAACTCTGCAGGAGCTGCAGAAATCCATAGCTCAAGTGGGAAAATCTGTTCACAGGGCAACTATTAGTCATGCAAGGAACATAATAAGGAGTCTAGGTTGAAGTTTGCAGTTAAACGTAATGTAGGGGCACAGCACACCTTGGTGCTCTAGTTACATGAGATCTAATGTTACTCTTTAGCCTATAATCGAAACTCTATGTGGTGGAGAACTAATACATCTCCACAGTTACACGCGGTGGTTGCAGCATTATGCTATACATGCTTCTCTTTAGTGGGTAAATTGAAATTAATCAGAGTTGATGGGAAGATGAAAGCTAAAGCTAAAGATTTGAGAAAAGATGGATTAAAACATCTGGGTGGTTAGCACTTGCACAATGGTCAGGCTCCCTTCTAGGAGAAATTCGCCCTGTGGTTTGAACGGGAGTCAATGCAAATTCTGGTTTGCTTGGTATAATTAAGGCTTAAAATTAGTAAACAAATGTGTTATGTGACTTTATGTGCTTGAAATATACAGCAGACAAGTTAAAAAGCAATATGTTGTCACTTCTGTTTGCCAACATTCAGCAATAAAATGCAAAACATTGAATGAATGGGGCAAAAAGTCTGTCATTGCGGCCTCTCTGCTACTGCAGCGCCTTTCCCTTAAGGTTTTAATACATAACTTGGCGAATCTGTAAACAGCATCTACTGCGTGTAATTGTTTACATTTTT
Organism: Crenichthys baileyi; assembly: GCA_036173005.1. Classification (NCBI taxonomy): domain Eukaryota; kingdom Metazoa; phylum Chordata; class Actinopteri; order Cyprinodontiformes; family Goodeidae; genus Crenichthys; species Crenichthys baileyi. The sequence goes on from JAHHUM010002414.1 coordinate 108,494, forward strand.
TGGGATTAGATACCAGTAACGTAGACTTACAAAACACATCTGTATGGTTATTTTAAGCCTTTATTGTAACCCAGAAGTTGTATTGACCCCCATTCAAAGTGTAACATTTGCTCTGAAAGAGGGTAGGTGGTTTCTAGGTGAAAAAAGTGATGTGACATTGAATCCATCAATGGGACGAAGCTTCACTTTCCAGCAGGACAACCGTAAACCTACAACCAGAACTACAATACAGTGGTTTAGATCAACCCCCATTCATGTGTTAGAATGGCCTACTCAAAGTCCAGAACTAAATGCAATCAATAATCTCTGACTAAACTTGCAAAACGATGTTCACTTAGGCTCTGCATCCAATCTGAATGAGCTTGAGATATTTTGTAAAGAATAGACAAAAAGTCCAGTCTCTAGCATGCAAAGTCGCTGGAGACATACAGCTGTAATTCCAGCGAAGGTGACTCTATAAAGTATTGGCTCAGGGTGGATTAACACAAATGCTTGCTACAATTTTCAGATTTTTCATAAAACATTTAGAAATTCATAATTTCTATTACACGTCTCAATTTTGCTTAATTTGGTTGAGACGTTGGTCTATCAAATAAAATCCCAAGACTACACATAGAATTTTGTGGTTGTTGTGTGACAAGCTCTGAACTGTAAAAGACTCAAGTGGAAAACATCCTACAGTCCTGCATGCCAACTGCTGGAAAACCTTTCATTCCAATTTAAAAACCCAGTCATATAAATTTCTCTTAAAATTTTTCTTATCTTAAAAGTCATCCAATCAGTTTCTGCAAAATTAGCTTCTGTTAGAAATACAATTTAGTTAATTTTGAATACGTTTTGAAATCTGGGTTTTTTGCTTTTCTGGCCAATAGTTTTACATCTTGGATCGTGTACATCTATTCACTGACACGTACAAGAAGAAAGAAGTTCAAAGAAACTCACCTCATTGCAGGAGCAATGAGATATGGCCTAAAATCTGTCTCTTTCTCTGTGTTCCTCAGAAGAGGCAGTGAACGAGGTAAAGCGACAAGCGATGTCGGAGCTGCAGAAGGCAGTATCAGATGCTGAGAGGAAAGCTCATGAGATGATTTCTGCTGAACGGTCCAAAATGGAGAGGGCACTTGCTGAGGCAAAGAGACAAGCTTCCGAAGATGCCCTAACAGTCATCAACCAGCAAGAAGATTCCAGCGAAGTTAGTGACGAACACATTGATCCAATTCCACCTTCTGTCTTAAACGAGAGGTTCTCAAAATTGTCAGCTTCCAGTTCAAGTGTAAAAAATTATTCCAGGAATTTTGTGTTTTCCTTTGAACATTATTTTAGCCTTGATATTACAGAAAATAAGCCTTTAGCTGGTGTTGTGTACACTACTTCTCCAAGCCGAGGTTTTATAGCTTGAAAATGTAAAATGTTAAAAAGCTGTGGTTCTACTGGGCCTAACTTGCACTAAAGGTTGTGGTTTCTGTATAAATAAAAGCATAAAGACTAGGATGGGCTGGGTCAGAGAGTCTGGTTCAGATCTTTAGGGAGCAGATGACCACCACCTGCTGGTAGCAGATCATTTGGGCTTGGACCAATTCCCTTAATACAACAAAAATGTATTAAGGGATTATTAAGTATAATAATGACTTTTCCTATCTTTTAAAATATTTTTATGTAAGAGCAAGAAATGTGCTATGATGTAATACAGAAGAGATTTCCGATCAATTGATCTATGTCAACATTGTTCTAACATTTGTTTAGAATCACAACTCCTACTCAGCCTTTGAAATATTTTTCAAATTATTCATGCAAAACTATGCAAATTATGTTAATAAAATATATAAAGCTTTAAAGGCCAGATTTTTCACATATTTTGAACTTACTGTTGATATGATTTTTTCACCATAAATACACCTTTATTTCATGTCATTGTTAAGACTGAATTAATTTTTTAAGAGCCATAAGATCTTATAATTTCTTATAGTTGTGCAAAATTCATCTCTCAGCAGTCAGATCTTTATAATTACAACATTAATGCTGGATTTTTTAGACTATACTGGATGCCAGAATGTTGGATAAACGGCACAGGGAACAAAGTAATAAACGATCAACTTGGGGGTCAAACTATTCATTGTTTAAATGAGTAGGAATTTGACTTATTTACCAGATGCAGCTTGTTAAATAGTTTTTTCTAATATTAGTGTCATTATTTTGTGGAATCTCCATTAATATGTTGCACAAAATCTGATAAGAAAACTAGCCTTTCATAATGCAATTTAATTGTTAATAGTAGCAGATTTCCTGTTGTATTTTGGTCTAAGTTATAAGCCAGAACACAAAGGCTAGAGAAGCATGTTGCAGACCCCTGATCCAGTCTCTTATTTCTGTCTCACCAGAGCTGCTGGAACTGTGGCAGGAAAGCCAGCGAGACGTGCAGCGGCTGCAACACTGCTCGCTACTGTGGCTCCTTCTGTCAACACAAAGACTGGGAGAAACACCACCACGTCTGTGGTCAGGGCCTGCAGGGGCTGCCAGGGGGCAGCAGCGTTCCCTTGGGCACCCCTTCCTCAACTTCTTCTGTGTCCTCCAGTGCTCCCCCGACCCACTCAGAGAACACCCCTCCAGGATCCCTTTCCCTGGTGGGTCTGAGCAGTATTGCAGGAGGTGCCGGTAACGGGAGCGTCTCCGCCAGCCCCAAAGAGAGCAGTTCCAGCAGTGCCTCTCGCTCCACAACCCCAGCGACCCCTGCCCTATTGGATGCCACCTCTCGCTGACGTCTGAGCCCTCTGTCCGCTCATGCATACTAAAATGACAGTGCCCACACTCCACACAAAACCAAACTGAGGAATCTGCATTGTACACGGCTCCCTTTCCTCCCTCCCCTAATTCATAACCCTCTGCTTGCAAGCTCTGTGATAACTCCTTTAACACAAAACAGCTTTTCTCACCCTCACCGTGTATAACGTTTTCTGCCTCTTCAGTAACCACCCCCACAGATACAAAGATTCCAATCAGAGGTTCAACGTGGTGCAAAGCATGCATTGTGCAGTGTCTGCTACAACATATCAGTTTTGTTAGCTGAGATTATAAGCTTTTAATTGAAGATTCACCCTAAGTAATGTAGGCATGGGAAAGTTAGGGGCTGAGATCAGGAAGCATTGATGAGGGATTAACAAGCACTTGATAGGATTTCCTCTTTAATTTAGCAGCAGTGGAGGTACAGTACCCAGCCCTGAAATGTGCACTAACAGTCTGCTGATGTGGCACCTCTGCAGTTTCATAATGAAGAGGCAAAAAGCATAACCTTGTTCTAAATCCTAGGAGGGATGGGGATAAAAACTGTGATGTGATTTATTCCTCAGAAACACAACTTAGTATTTATAAAAGGTTTCTTTCTGGCTTTAATGGAAAACAAAGATAAGTCCAAATACTCTGAATAAAGAACAATAACGCTGATGATGATGCTGATAATGATATGAAAAATAAATAAATTTTAAACTGCTAACTACCTTGCTAGCGAGCCAAGAAAATCTACACCGGACTCACCTCTCCGCTCCATTATGAACCCAAATAAATTCAAAGATGAAACAAATAACATGATCCAAACCTTTTTACTACACTGCCAAAGTGAAAATAAAAAACAGAAGTGATGAAGAGAAGCACTCATCTTAAAACCAAACACAAAGCAACATCACCTCCTGTGCAGAAAAGCCAGCCCTGAGAGGACCAGGCATGGAGGAGCTGCAGAGCAGCACCTCAAGTCCGCGATTTAAACAAAAAAAACTGTGACCTGCTTAGATCTGCAGCTGCCTCCCGCAGTCCATATAAAATTACAGCGACTCCTCAGTGATGGCCCAGACTAGTGAATATGGACAATGCTGTGAACTTGCCTACAAGAAAGACTTGACGGATGGAAACCCTGCCACAGTGTGGTTCTTTTGTGAATGGTAGAAAGGACATAACGAGGGAAAAAGGAAAAGGTGTGCGGCCTCAGAGGAAACAGAGATGGATACAAGGCAACGGAGCTGCCAAAAACCTCAACACAAGCTTGGAGACATTTTTCAAGAGGGCATTGCATATTATGGAGACATATAAGGAGATTGCTTAAAAGTCGATTGTCTTTTTAAACAAAAAGCTCACAAGGAGATGTTTTGAGGAATTGACGTCACCTTTACATTCACTCCCTTCTTTTCCAAAGCGTGACTAGCAGTTCAGATGAGCCGACAGGACGATGTAAACTTTGTTCTCCTCTCTTTCTACCTCCCCTCATCCCACAACTCCCTTCTTTGCTTGTCCCCAAACTAGATGACTCATGTTTAACCCCCAAAACCCGAGTTTGCTTTGGACAGAGCCGCAAAGCACTCTAACAGGAAGGGTTGAACCTAATTGTAGATATTGTTCCTTTCTCGATTTTTTTTTCACAAATGTCTTCTGATTGCTGATGCCACATGTGCTGCCCTTGTGTATATCCAAAAAAACAGACTTTGTTTTTGGTCATTTGCCTTTCATTTTCATCAAAGTTTGGGTTGAGCTGTCAAAACAGAGGAAATGGTGTTTGTGTATGAAAGGAAGCCCCACATTGTACTTATTGTTTGAATTGTATCTATATTAATGAGATGAAAACCCTCTTGTAGAATATTTTGTATTGCTCGCATTGTAAGACAGTGAGAGGACAGAGGTGCAATATGAAGAGAATTCAGCTACTGAATGGAACCTCAGCAACTGCCCATAGGGTGTCATATAATATAGATACATATAGATATATTTAAAGCAACATCAGTAACTTAATGTGAATGTACATAGTATTTAAAAGGTCCAAAAATGTGTTTGCCAAATAACAAAAACCTTTAAAGTTCAGAACATGACTTTTTCTCACAGTACATTTGTTTTTCACTCGTACAAGCTGAGTTTCTAAAATCAAAGTGTCATGAAAACTGTTGGCAACAGACGTAAAATAGCTCTAGTCAGCACCAGGCGATTTAACATGGGTTTTGTTTGGCTATTGGTAGATCGTCCCAATATAGTCTGTTGTTACAGAGAGTAAAAAGTGGTGGATTCAGGAATTCTGTCTTTTTTTTATCATCTTTAGTGACTGTAATGATCCTCTCTCTTGGTCTTGATCAATCTGTGCGTGTGGTTTATGATTGTTCTTTACCTCCCAGGTTGTGGAAGACATGCCAGTACTGTAGGGTAAAGTGATACGCCAGTGTTAAGCTCACAACAAAAGTCATTTTAATTTTCTGTTTTAGATTTGACTTCTTTATTGTTTGGATAAAGATGTGATTTAACAATAAGCTGCAGAAGTGGAGCAGGCCCTTGTTTCTAGGTCGAGACAGAGACTTTGCCTTGTTACATGTGTTAATTTCTTCTTCTAGCTTCTCCAATAGGGTAATAAACCGACTTATTGCCTTTTATATTGACCATTGTAAACCCTACAGGACTGGCCTCAGTTACACTTGGACCAAACTTGAAAAAAAAAAAAAATTTTTTACCAGACATAGAATAAAGTTTTGGACTATTTGGGAAAACCTAAAATTCAGATAAGCTGCAAGGTACCCCTGCATTTCTGTGTAAGCTCAGTCCTTCTTTTGTGACATCTTTCCTTTCCCCTGATGTCTAATAGTCACTCAGAACCCCCCCACCCAAACACCCCCCACACCCCCACACACCCCCGCTGACACGACCTACCTCCTGTGAGCATACAGCGAACCACCAGGAGAAGACCTGGTCTTTCAAAAAAACACAGATAGCTTGAGAGCAGACATGGACACACAATCACATTCATAGGTGATCAAAAAAATCCACACTGAAAGGAGCTGTCATTACTCATGATGTGGACAAAAACATAAATTTCCAACAGACTGCAACTTTAATAAAAAAAAAAAAAAAACAGCTTTTGTTGAGATTTATTAATAGACACTCATCCAGTTATTCCTGCGTTTTACCAAACCAACCACAGAATCAGTGATGACATGTCATTTGCTGTCTGAAACCAATAAAAGCACAGACCAAAGTACTAGTTTGCCATTGTAGACTGTAACATGGCAAGTAATGACAGATGGCAACCAGTCAACCAAAGTATATCCGAAAAACACACCCTAGGAGAGTCCAGGAGAGCCCGTTCGACAAACAGGCTGAGTTTCAGATGTGAATACTTACTCAAGCAATGAAAGTGCTTGCTGACTACATATTGAGCAGTGCTTCTCTGTAAACAACAGAAGCGTCTCTTTTGGAAAAAGCCGGCCAACTGTGTGTTCTTATAGCTACAAAGCCTTGCAGAGTTAAAATGAATATGTGGTAAGTGTGTGTCTGTCTACGGATGGTGGTGTGCCTGTCTTTTAGTAAAAAATAAAGAAATAAATAAATAAAGAACAAAACCAAACAGCTACAGCAACAACAAAAAAAAAATCTTTATGTCTCTCTGCAAACTACTTGAAACCTTCAGAGCTTTAATAAAACATTCTAGACAAACAACTGCGTTGCATTGATTTAAAAAAATAAAAGCCGCAGTTTTGTGCAGGTTTGTCTATATAAACATCCACGTCATAACACAATGGGGTGACAGTTCCATTCAATTCTTGAAGTGCTTTGTGTGAGCCTCCTTGTCTGCGAGTAAGCCCTCAGATAAACAAAGCCAAACGCAATAGACAGTGTACAAATTACCAAAATACAACCAAAAGCTGCAACTTTTCTTCTTTAAGTTTCGCTTTACTTATGAAAGAAGCTGAGACCCCCACCCCCACCCCCAAAATCATCACACTGCAGGTTGCAAAACATCAAGTAGACCTTCTGTTTGCAGTTTGTGCTGTGGTGTCTGTTACTTTCTCTGTCTAGATATTTTAGATGCCAGATGAATCAAGACCCTGCTGATCAAGGGTCTGCTAATTCTTCAGTCACATTTTATCTGTTTAACCATGATCCAGATTCATACAAAACACATGTCCAGAGAGGACAGGAGGACAGGACAGGAGCAGGGTTGGTTTTTGTCTCAACCTGTAAGTCAGCTAACAAAGTTTCAAAGCTCAGCCGATGTGATGGTGACACGTCCTTCCTGTGAAACTGGCTCCGGAGACTAGAAAGCTGAAGTGGAAAACAGTGGACGCAGCACTTGTTTTTCGATAAGCCATGGCTCAGAATGATCTTGTTTTTAAACTTTACATAAACTGAAACAAGTTTATGCTTTTGTATGTGTAGGGACGCCTTCTATACTGTACTGTGCAATACATTGATACAGAAAAAAAGACGTTTCTGTAGGAAAGGTTGAGGCTTTCGAGACCTTTCCCACTTTGTTTCATTTCTCTCTTTCGGCAGTCCTGTTGCCATTTTTAGATGAAGTAAACTGTGCCAGAGGAATTAAATTCTGATTTGTATTTATTTCTTGCATGCTTCTCTCCCTGTTGCTAATACCGCTTTTTAACTGTTCGCTCTGTTGGATGTGTGAAGCTGTAAAACATTCTAATTCAGGTTATTGTCTGTGTTGAACAATGTAACTGTGTAATTAAAACATGAAATGACATATCCATCACTCTCCTTCCCTTTCTTTATTTTAAATGAAGACGTACTCCTAAAACAGCATCTCTAAAAGAAGAAAGTCTCTCTTTGTTATTCAGCTTAGTCATTAGTAGGGTAGGGTTATTATAGATCACTCTCACAGGTCTGTAGTTGTAAGATCCAAACAGATCTAAATGCAGTTTAGCTCATTAATGTTCGAAAGTCTAAGGAGGCTTTATCCTCCTAAATATTTCTGTATCTACGTCAGAAATCGCTTTTAGGAGTGGGGACATGTTGAACAATATTTTATAATATATTACAACAGCACACTAGTAAAATAAAAATCTTGATACACAAGCAAAAACAGTCAGTCAGTCAGTCATTTTCTATAGCGCTTCTTTTCTTCCATAGTGGGTCGTGGGGACAAGCAAAAACAAATGTCTTTAAATTTAGGATAAAATCATTGTACTTTGAAGTCACTACATGTAACAAATAGTGAAACAAAAAGGAAGGTTTAAATGTTTAGTCTAATTCATAGTCACTGTTAAATAACTTTTGTGTGTAACAGTTTAAAAGTGTAGGAAGTGTAGGAAGAGTAGTCGTCTTGCAATCAGAAGGTTGTGGGTTCGATTCCAGCTTCCTCCTGCCATATGTCGATGTGCCCCTGGGCAAGGCACTTAACCTCAAGTTGCCTACCGATCTGCGTATCGGTGTATGAATGTGTGAGCGTTAGTGAGTGCGATTGGGTGAATGTGGCTCTAGTGTAAAGCGCTTTGAGCGGTCTGTATGACTGGAAAAGCGCTATATAAGTTCAGTCCATTTACCATTTACTATCTAACACAGAATCTCTAAAGTACAAATTGAAAATTGTTTTGTCTGAAACATTCATTGACTCCATAAGTCAATACATACTCCGCAAGAACAGGGAAATGTGTTATTTTACTTAAGGTAGCAAGAGAGAAAAAATTTCCTTTTGTCCAGAACATTTCATACTTCACAAGAACTCAAGGGCAGAGCGTTTGGAGTTGGACCAAAATGCACAGGGGATGGGCATCATGAAGTCTTTAATAATAAAAATACACAACTTACAGGAGTAGCACAAGAAGAACAGGGCATGGAGCATGGGCAGAAAAATCAGCCGTGTAACAGAAGAATCAAAAACAGTAAGCTTATATACTGAGTGGAGAGCGGAGAATGCAAATGAGATAATTAGGGAATAATGTGGAGCAACTGAGGCACAAGGAAAGCATGGAGACTGAGGGGGAAGGACTAATTAACAAGAATGAGGCTGAACAAAGACACAAAGAAAGTACTTAACTATGGGGGAAAAGTCTAACAGATCACCAGAATACACAGAGATCAGAACACAAGAAAAAGCGAAGAAAATAAACAAAGGAATTAACTAATATGGCAAAACAACTGAATATGGCAAGACCTGTCAGAACATAAACCACAAGAAACTGATGAAAGCCGAAACACCTGATGATCATATCACTCAGGTCCGTCCTACTGCATAATGTGTATTTGATATTGTCAGACACCATACAAGAAAAAGGTTCTGCACAGATGATGTGTCAAGAACAAGTTGCAAGAACTCCCAAACCAGGGTTGCAGGAACAGTTTGACATCATTTTGTTCCTGTAGCGCTAGGGGAAAGAACGAATTTCCTTGTTCTTGCCGAATATGTTTTGGCCTTCATGTATCCAATCTGAGGATGGATCTCGGATCACATCCAAGCGGAACCGTTCTTGCATCAAGTTACAAAACTAGTGGGATTTTTTGTGTTCAGTGTAGATTAACTACTGCAGTGACCTGCAAAAGTAATCCAAGAGATTTGTCACACTTTGTCACATCACAGCCACAACTTCAAAGCATTGTATTGGGCTTTAATGTGATAGTCCAACACAAATCAGAATATAACTGTAAGGGCGCTGGTGGTGTAGGGGTTAAGCGCACGACCACGTGCAGAGGCTATAGTCCTTGATGCGGCTGTCCTGGGTTCGAGTCTCAGACCCAGCAACCTTTGTCAGACGTCTCCCTCCCTCCTTCCTGTCTACCTACTATTGAAAAATAAAGTGTTAAGACCTGGCTTAACACTTACATATTTAGGCCATAGAGAGAAGGGGGACACGACACCAAAATAGTTTTAAGCCTTTTTAAAGGAATTTATTTAAAATAAAGAATGATCAATCTGTATGTTGTCAGTGTCAATGTTTGGTGTGTTGTTGGTCCATGTGGTGAAGGAAATCAGTAAGGCAGGATGTAATGAAATAAAGTGTTGTCGCGAAGTGTGTGTGCAAAAAGAAGCCCTCATGGCGGCAGCGTGGCTGGTCTCACAAACCTGAGGAAGCAGAATGATGTTGGCGAAGGTGTGAGCATGCCGGTGTAGCCCCAGGAACAGTTGATTTGAAAAAGGCAACAAGAGAGTTGAGGCGGAAGCCACTTTTATCCCATCCAGGAACACCCTAGCCCCACATGGTCCCCAGACACTTCCTCTCCGTCTGCTGCAAGATTATATTTTACTTTAATATAGCAAATGTCTAATTTAGAGGAACTGAAGGAATAATGACCAACGGACCAGAAGCTGATTTGGACATTTCAACGAGGACAAAAACATGAGCAGGTTGTAATCTGTGTGTACCACAATGTTAGCACTACTGCTTGAATAAACATCAAAATGTCTTAAAGCCAGGATTAAAGCAAATGTTTCCTTCTCAATCACAGAGTAATTAAACTGATACTTATTGAACTTCTGGAAAAGTAGCTGACCGGCCCGTAAATGTCCAGATCATCAGACTGTGGAAGAACAGCTCCAGCACCCACGTGCCTTGAGCTGGAAAGGGTGCTAAAGACAGTCCAGCTATCACAGCAGCAGAGGAGCCTTTTCATCCGCTTAAATGCCTGCTGACATGGGGGGGGGGGGGGACCATACAAATTTAACATCTTTACGCAGCAAACTAGTTAAAGGTGCCACGACAGAAAAGAAATTTCGATAAAATCTATAATACCCAACGAGCCCAAGAAAACGCATGAGCTCCTACTTAGTAACTGAAACAGGAAACTGCTCAACCACCTGAAATTTCGCTGCAGCAGGGCGAACCTTACCCTGGCCAACCACACAACCCAAATAGGTAACAGTCGCCCTTGCAAACTCACACTTTGTGAGATTGACTGTCAACCTTGCCCCCACCAAATGAGTGAAAAGCTCCTTGATGCACTCTAGTGTCAGAATACACGACCACGTCATCCAAGTAAACCGCACAGCCAGACATATCACCAACCACTCTGTTTATTAGTCACTGTAATGTCGCTGGTGTATTTCTAAGCTCGAACGGCTTCACCATAAGAGTACAAGCCTGTTGGAGATATAAATGAAGACACCACATGCGGGCACTTGGTCAACAGCACCTGCAAGAAACCCTTCAGAAGGTCAAATTTACTGACAACTTTAGCAGAACCCACTTGGTCGATGCAATCATCCATTGTTGGCAACGGAAAACAATCTGATTTTGTAATGGCATTAAGCTTTTGAAAATCTGAGCAGAAACGTGGAATGTTATCAGATTTGGGTACAAGAATGCACAGAGACCCAACTAGATGTACTCGGCTCTGCGATCCCATTATCAAGCATGTACCTGACTTCTGCGTCCAAATACTTCGCTCTGTAGAAATGTTGCTTTATCAGTCACCTACATCCACATCTTGCTCAATCAAATATGTGGGACCTAGCATGTCCGAAAATAAACAAGGAAATTGATGTATCACCTCTGTTACCTGTTAATTGTGTAGCACAACTTTCTGGCAAGTGAGAAAACAAAGTCTACAATTTACGCATTTACCCATGTGTAAAAGCACTATCCAAGGTACCACTGTCATCTCCCACAATAGGCGACAGTGTGCTGTTCATGGTGCTGAAACTCTCGGCCAACCTAGTAAGCCTGTTTACCGATGAAGTCTCACACTCCGACTGCTGCAAATCAACTTCTTGAGCATAGTACACATTTAACAAGTTCATGGACTCGATTGGGTCTTTTTCATTCACTCCGGCATCAAGATTAAATATTTTTTATCAGAAGTTCATTTAATAACTGTATGTGGACCAGTGAATTTGGCTTGAAAGGAAAAGGACATGATCGGACACAGGACCAACACTTGATCACCAGGCAAAAACGAACACACCTCAGAGTGCCGATAAAATAGTGCTTTAATTTTTTTCCCGCGCCGCAGTCATTCTCTCTTTAACCAACTCCCTCGCCAGACACAAATGCCTTCTAAACCCATTCACATAGTCCACCAAGTGTTTCTGTGGAGCAGACTCTTTCAAAATGTCTGCCACCACGGCCCTCCCTGTGCATGCAAAAATCTATTCATTTAAGCTAAATCCTGTGCTTTCCTGAATGACCTCCCGGGTCACCAACATCAGCTAAGGCAAACCTTCCTCCCAGTCATTCCCCGTCTTTGTACAGTAAGTGTTCAGGAGAGACTTCAGTGACTGATGAAAATGTTCTAATGCCCCATGACTCTCTGGATCAATTGCTGTCGCTTTACTGTGTCGTACTCTGAATTGTTTCAGGACCTGACTGAACAAATGTAATGAAAATTGGTACCTCGGTCCAACTGTATCACTTGCCAAATGCCAAACACCGAAATAAACTGGGTAAGTGCGCACACCACCACCCAAGCAGTTATTGTGCACAAGGTATAGGCAGCTGGAGATCGTGTAACTTGACACATCACTGTAAGCAGATAGAACCCAACCCATGTGTTCAAATGGCTCAGAAGCTGGCACAATTGGACTCAATGGAGACTTCAAAACTTGGTTTGGTTGGCAGAAAGCTGACAAAAATGACGCATCTAAATGTTTGATGAAATGTACTGCAGCCAGAAAAAGATGTCTCAAGATCCAATCATATACCTTCTCCACACCATGGTACCCAGACTCAACATGTGCAACCTTTAACACAGCAGTGCGAAGTTTACTGATAACAACGATTTGAAACTCAGGATCATCAACAACGTCAGCATCTGGCAACCATTTTCTCACCAACAGTGAATCCTGAATGAAGTACCCACACACACAATCCAAAACTTCACTCGGTGGATGCACCTGATCAAAAAGGCCCTTTAAAGACAGGTCAGCTTGCTGCTGGCAGTTCACCACAAGACAGGGACACGGGAAAATCAGACAAAGACAAGTGAACATTTTTCACATAATTCTCCTCCTTCCCAGCATGAGGGCAACGCAGGGCAAATGGCCAACAATGCGTCACCATCAAAAAATTTAAACCTTAGAGACACTTTGACACTATGCAATGGAACAAAGAGCAAGTTCAACCCCATTCCCCGGACCAGAACACATAGGCTCGAATGAAGGAGTCAAACGCCCCTGTGTCTCTCAGTATCTTGACCCGATCCTCTTCGTCACTGCCCACTAATGACACATACCCCTCACGGATGAAAGGCAGACAGGAATCACACCTCTCAAAAGAATCAACGCCCTTCTTGTTTTACAGCACTACGCATCAGTGCAGCTAAACAAACTCCTTTTGAATTATCCTTAAACTTTGAGCAAATGACAGTCCGCTTTAATCTGTCTGTGCCTGTGACAACGGTGACAAACCCGATCCCTGTTATGTGTACCCTGGCCCTTAACTTCAAACTATCTCACTCTATGTGGCCGACCCACACCCTCAACTGGCCCATAGGCTTACTAGAACCCACATTATGCAAATACTCCCTATGAATCAGCATGCACTCGTCTGCCAAAACCGCAGCATGTGACACATTCACAGCCTTTTGTTTATTAATGTAGGTTGAAATCCTCTCTGGCAAAGAGTTCTTGAACTCCTCCAACAAAATCAAGTCTTGTAGCCGATCAAAGTTTGTAACATTTTGTGCAAACAAACCACCGATCAAATGATGCAGTTTTATCAGGCCCAAATCCCACATAATTTTGATCATCGGCTTTTTTGTAACAGCAGAATGTTTGCCTATACACCTCCGCACAAGCTCTTAAGCTCTCTCAACTGCAACCTGCACATTGTCGTATTTCAAACTGTCCCCCAGTGAAAGAGAGGCATAGGCCTTCTGGGCCTTTTATGACAACCATTCAAGCTTCCCCAAAGTGGGATTACTGACAAAATCGTCCAGATCAAATTCAACCCTTGATCACAACAACGCGCATATTCCTTAACCACATGCCAAGCACAAAACAGCCACACGGCAAATACACTGTAGAGTGAAATGCAATAGGCCCTAAGCAACCATGCCCCTACTATGCTTCACATGCCTGCCAAGTCTCACCCGGAACCAGAATGATGTTGCCGGCGGTGTGGGCTTACCGCCATGAGCCCAGGAACTGCTGATCTGGAATAGGCCACAGGATAGTTAAGGCAGAAGCTGCTTTTATCTCATCCGGGAACACCCTAGCCCCACGTGGTCCCCAGACACATCCTCCTGTGATACCTGACAAAGTCAAATAAATACCAGGCCAACTACATCAGCAGGAGGCCATCACAATAAGAAACATACATTGTACATAGTTTTGTTATATTTCTAGGGTTTCAAGGGCTTGAAAAAATGAAACCAAAAAAAATTAGTTTTAAACTTTCTACTTTTTGATTGTGATAGCCCTAGCAAAGTGAATCTGCCTCATCCCCGAGATAAAATCCATGCCCATGTGGCAGCATAATGCTGCGGGGATGCTTTTCTTCAGCAGAGACAGAAAGGTTGTTTAGAGTTGATAGTAAGATGAAATTGAGCTAAATGCAGTGCAATCCTGGAAGAAAACCTGTTAGACCTGCTAAACCTGCTAAAGCCTCGAGAATTGATCTTCACAGATGCTTTCCGTCCAACCTGGCCTTAAAAGTACATTTTCTAAAAATGTCAAAATACAGATTAATACTTCAAACGTGCAAAAGACTTGCATCTGTAACTGCAGGGAAAGGTAATTCTGCAAAGTACTGACTCAATTTTTTAGGAACAAAAAGTATTGAATGCCATCCATAATTTCCCTTCCAGTTCTTTAAGCACAATTCTGTTCGTTTATCTCATAAAATCCCAATTAAATACAATGAAGTTCGTGATCATACTAAATGTTTGGTTGTGACAAGACAAAATGTGGAAAGGTTCTTAATACCTTTACAAGGCACTGTATCTGTTATGCTACCAAACTTTTAGTTAAAAATTTAGTTATTATATATTTGTCCCCCTCGCTTATGACTGTCTGTTTCCAGTTCTTCTGCCTTTCACACGTACAGATACGCTCACGTTATGATTCACAGTTATACCTTGTAAAAAAATTACGATTGATTATGTTTGGAAACCCTCCAAAACAAATCTGAGAAGCACCCATTATTAGGTTTAGGTGGCAACAACATAAGCAAACGTTGGTTTAGATGGCTTTACCCCCTTAAGAAACGACATCTTCATTTGAAAACAACATTTTATATTGACTAAGGTTATTTTTGTCTTTATTGATGATCTGAAATATTTAAGTGTGACTAAAAAGCAAAAACTAAGGAAATCTGTAGGAAGACAAATACTTTTTCACTGCAAACTGTCCAAAATGATGACAACACAAGATCGAAACAGGTCACTGGCTGCCATGAACCTGATAAAAACAATTAAGACGCTGCAGGGATTTCTGGTTAGTACTGGTTGTAATCGACCAAAGATCAGTATTGGCCAGGCTCCTTTTGGTCGGCTCTGATTTGTGATTGGCAGATCAAATGCTGAAAATCTAGGTTTTTTCCCTCCTATTCATTGAATGCATTAACACCATATGAGTAACTATGAAAACAGTAGTCTTGCCCCATCTGAGGGGAAATTGATCCGAGTCAGAGAATAAAGAGGACCTCCTGGGGATAAATCCTTTTTTAGTCCTTTTTACAGTGTGAACCAATGCAATTATAATATTCAGAACATTTTAATGCAAAACAATTATACAAATGACCTACATTAGGTTCAGTATTTCAACAACTCATCACTCCTGTTACTAAACTGAGAGGATGAATTCATTTGTAACAACAGGCTTCAATAAATACATTATTTTTGAATATTTTATCCTGCCTGTGATTTAGTTTTTTAAATAAATGTGCAGGTTGCCATATAGTTCAGAAAGACAATCACCATGTTCACTATTAGAGGATGCACTGTGCTATGTGTGACACTGGGCTATTATGCTATTAAATAGTTGATGATGGGATCTTTCACTGAGCTGCTTAGCAAGTTAGGACTTTCCCAGTCTACTAGCAGCAGTCAGATACAAAAACACACAGTCATATACATAAACTAGTATATATGGATGTGTTTGTCTTTCAGGTTTTAATTTTTCTTCTAAAAGATTGCAGCAAGAAGGTCCTGAGATCAATCCCCGGCTGGGGGTCATTCTGCATGGAGTTTGCATGCATGGGTTCTCCCCCCGGGTATTCAGGCTTCCTCCCACAGTCCAAAAACATGACTTTTAGGTTAACTGGTCTCTCTCAATTGCCCTTAGGTATGAATGGGTTTGTGCATGGTTGTTTGTCCTGTGTGTCTCTGTGTAGCTGACCTGTCCAGGGTGTACCCCCTCCTCTCGCCCATAGACCGCTGGAGATAGGCACCAGCTCCCCCACACCATGTATGAAGGTAGCGGGTAAAGAAGATGGGTGGGTATATATCTTTAAAAGGTAAAAATTATATATTTTCTGGAAAAAAAAAACACCCCGCCAAACAGTCAAAGACAAAGAAATGCTGAATTCAAAATGTGTGGCCACAAGTGTGTGCCATTGCCTGGGTAGGGGGTAGGTCAACTTACCCACTGGTACACACACTGTCCCTTACAATTACATTTCTGTGTGGGATAGATGAGGTTTAGAAGCGACTCTAGGAAATGGTTTTTAGCCTTAGCTCCTAATTATATAGTGAAGAGGATATAGCCATTCTCTCCCCGCGGATTCGAACCATGCCAAGGCCCTGAGTGGATATGGATACGGCCCTGGGAGCAACCTTCCCTCCCTCCATGCCGCTCTCATCCTCCTCCTCCTCCATCCCTGTCACGTGGTTTCCACTGTGTCCCTCGTCATGACGAGCCTCAAACACAGGTGATGCCTATTAGCCTCCCAACCCATTTCTTTCCGGTGAAAGAGATTTTTCTTTTTCTGTAGGTTAGCGCTTTGGTGAGCTGAAGCAGGTTTTTGCTGGTACTAATATGTCTGAGCAGTGAGCATGGCGGAAAATCATATGGAGTACCACTACCTTGAGGGCGAGCCTATGGGCGAGCATTTCAACGAGGACCCGGTGAGTTATCATCGTCTTTTATGTGGAGAGAATAAAGGGTTTTATTATTACGCTCCAATATAAACGCACACGCAGTGCGGGCAGAGTCGCTGATAGAAGAGCTACATGCTAGCTTCATGCAGCTGGAGACCAGGCTAACTGAGGCCAAGCAGGTGCATTGGCTATCCGCAACATAAGCTGCGTTCAGCTCAGTGTAATGTCCATTCATTAACACCAAGGTTTCTCCAGTGCTCGTCCACGTAGCTGAAGGGGTGTCCATATAAATACCAGTCACTGTGCGTGTTATTAAAACGAGACTACAGGGAATAAAAGGGGGAAAAAAATGAATAAATGACGCACAGTAGACTATCCATTCAGTGATGTTACAGTAAATACAGCACATGCGCCACTGTCTTGCACAAGAATAGAATATATATATATATATATATATATATATTACTATATATATATATATATATATATATATATATACTTAGATCAGGTGTAAATAACTATATGGAAGTCTTTAAGTTGTGTAGAAACATCTGTTATTGTTTTTTAGAGTTTATTGATAAAGCGTTTTTACAGAGTTGGTCACAAAGTGTTGTACAGGATAAAATCACAGGTCACAAAAACATAAAAGTCAAAAATGAGAATATACATGGTAGGATTAAGTACTAATGCAAGTGTAAACACTGAGAAAAATGGTTTACCAAATGGATTATTTTTTTTTGTTAAGTTTCTTTTAAGAATGCAGTGATACAACCAAATGCAACTCTCCACAGACTCTTCCACAGCCTCAGGGCCACAACCTGAAAGGCTTTGGTACTTTGTGTGTTGTGCAGGGAAGGACTAAAAACTTTTGATTTTGAGAATGAGGACAGCAATAGACTGGTTAATAAAAAAATCAACATTTGCTAGCTTCAGACTATTTTGCTCTCATTTAACATTCCTCTATGCGTCGTCGCCACGTATATTGTCAACAAAGATCATTGTGGGTTGAAGTGCATGCTGTCCCTTATTTCAGGAGCTTATGGCCATCAAGGCCAGGGTTCAGGAGCTGGAAATGGAAGAAGAGACTGAAAAGCTGAAGGAGGAGGATGAGAGATGTGATGCAGAGGAGATGCAGCTCCTGACCAGCAGCCCCCGGCCTGGTAAGAAAGACAATTTGTGTTTCTGATCTGTGAAGTGCTTGGTCGTGCCAAATTGCGGTGGAACTAAATGCTTGTCATGCTCTCAGGAGGCCTCTGTATAGTAACTTTCTCTTTTTAGACCAGGTGTGTAGCTTTGCAGCCTCCAGGCAGCTGAGATAACCACATTTTTCCCCATCTGGCTAACACCTGGGACACCTCACTGTGGTCACAACGTTGTTCACATGTGCCTCATCACTGCCCAATGAGACGAAGCAGCGAGCTAGAGAGCCAGAAGTGTCTGTCTTGCTGCCTGTGGCTATTTTCACCCTCTGTGCATCTCCTCATCTCTCCCTTTGTTTTGCTTTTCTAACAGAGATGCTATGAGAGAAGAATGAGATTTGTGTCTTCAGGTTGTTGTTTTGGCAATCTTTAAATTGTCAATTTTTTTATAAAGATATGTTACATGTGGGCATTATTTGCTTTTTGTACCATAGGACCGTTTTACAGTATGACTCCTGAGGAGAGGATAGATGCAGACAACCGATCAATCTATGTTGGAAATGTAAGGTTTGTGTATCATTTCAAAAACACATGATAGTTTTCACTCTTTACCTCTGATTTGACCCACTTATCAAATTTCAGGTAGATTATGGAGCTACTGCAGACGAGCTAGAGATCCATTTCAATGGCTGTGGTCCTGTAAACAGAGTTACCATCCTGTGTGACAGGTTCTCCGGCCATCCCAAAGGGTGCAACAATTTTACTTTTTATTACCGCTACCTATTCTACAACCTTAATCAGTGGAAACATTTAAATTCAGTCCATGTGTAACTGTAGCTCTCCTTCCTGTCCTTCACAGCTTTGCTTACATTGAGTTCTCTGATCGAGATTCTGTGCAGAGTGCCATTGGTTTGCATGAGACAGTGTTCAGAGGACGAGTTCTTAAGGTAAATCTATAAACCCTGACATTGGTCTTTGGAAATATGCTCATTGGCTTTCCACTTGTTTCCCTGAGACCTCAGTGGGATTTTCGGCTATACAAACCTAAAGACAGCTTTGAGCATCCTCTCAACTCCTGAACTGAAAGGTCTGATTTGTTTTTATTTTATCCTTAATTGTATGGCCTCTGAAGTAGCAAGATATTTACAACTGGTAAAATGTTTGATTTGATAAAGACTACTTTCATGCATTTAGATCTAGACATATCTCAAACTGAAGGAAGGTTTGAAAATTGCAGATGTAATTCCATGTGGGCCATGTTTCCTTTGGTCAAAAAGCATATAGAAAGGATAAAGCTACTGTAGGCCGCTGAACCATGGATGAAGGTAATCCTCAAGCAAAATCTACTATAGTCCTAACATCAAGTTTCTTCCTTATTGCTGGATGACCTCAATGCAGCCTCAGTAAATTGTTTCAATGTTAATGCTTGGATCTTTTTAGATTAGTTTTACCTCTTAAGCCCAACCCCCAGTACTGAGGAGAGAATTTAACTTCTGTTTTCTTCTACTGTCCTTACTGCGAGTTCCGTTAGTTAAACATATGTGGTATCCCCAGATATGTAGAAACAATTTCTACAAACACTAAAAACAGCCAAAAATTAAAAGGCAGTTGAATCTTAAATAAAAAAACTCCACAAAATGACAAACGCAAAACTTGGTCTCAGCTGTTCACCACACGGCTTCTACACACGCAACCAGCATATCTGCTGTAAGCAGAGAGCTCACAGATTCCAAAAAATACATTTTGTCGCAATTCACCCAGGTTTTGCTCAACCAGCAGCAAAGGAAGACCAAAATAACCACTCCCATTTGAAAAACATAATTATTTACATAATGATTGTTTAGAGTCATTTCTCTGAAAAATTCAGTTAGATTTGCGCATGTTATTTGAGCTCAAACTTTACAAAACCCATTGGGCTTGAGGGGTAGTAGTAGTTCTACCTCCCTCTATAATTCTGGTGGGCATTAGTGGTTTTATTCAAAATGTATTTGCCGTTTGTTTTGACAGATGTATCGGTTACCATTCTATGGCATTTTCCTCTACCTTTTTGGGCTAGTTTAAACTCGAGCCTAAATTAGAATTTGAAAGGTTCTGATTGGGTTCTGAGGTTCTGCCTATGTCCATTGAACACGGATATACGTGTATTCTCCAGTTAGGTTCCAGAAGAATCTTCTTATTTTCAAGTTGCATCCTATGGCGTATTTATATTTAGAGAAAACCATTAAAGTCATTGTGGAATGTTTCCACAATACTTGCTTGAATCCAATAACTGAAGAAACTTGAATCTTTGTAGCTACATAATCAACATATTTATGTTATGGGGGGGGGGGGGGGGGGGGGGGGGGTAATGTGTAACTACTTGGCAATGTGCAGGGGGGATTTTTTAGGGGGACTCAAATTTTTAAAATAAAAAAAATAGGAACTTTAAAAAGTGTTATTTTGGCTCCGGTTTTCCTAAGAGAACCAACATGCCCGGTATCAGCACCACGGACAGAGGAGGACACAGAGGAGGTCACAACAGAGGCAGAGGCCGTGGGTACCGTCCCCCCAGATACCAGAACAGTTCTCGAGGCAGATTCCGGTATCAGTCTTCAAGACCACAGCACCAGTCCCCCCACCCTTATTACGGAGGACCTTCAGCAGGAAAGAGACAGTGGGGCCACATGGACTACCATGAACAAACTCCAAAACGTTACCCCTGTCTCCTCCTCATCACGCCACCATCTGAGGATCTCGGGGCAGGGTCAAGTGGACAGCACTACCCTCAGCAGCGTTAGCACTACTAACAGAATATCTGTTGGCTGGGTGGGAGTGATTTTTAAACTGTAAATGCTTTCCAGCATAATTAAAGTATTGTGACGTCTAGTAGTGACCTGTGTGTCCACTATTCATCCAGGTAAGATCTGACAAAAGCTGACTGGGGTTGATGCGTTACAAGTTTGTTGCTGTGAATGCATGTGACAGTCCTCAAGTTGCATCTGTTTTTAAAAACTGACTGTGGTTTTGTTTTGTAATGTATAACCCCCCTATGTGTAATTGACAAGCTCTTTGCTACGTGAATAAATAAAAATTATTCAACACTCCAGGCGTACTAAAAGACACGTACTGATGTGCAACAGCAGTCGAGTTTATTACCAAGTTTGTTTCAAGAATCAAGGCAACATGTAAACAGAATAATGGGTCGTATGTACAGTGGAGGCTCAACGAAGGTTAACTGGAAGGGATGTCAGCCTGTTTGTACCATCATTCCAGAAACAATCCCATTGAAGGCCCTGGACAAAAGGAAGAAAGATTCAAATGCATCTCAAAGCCTATTTTTCTCTAAAATCTGTCTGTAAATATAAAACACAAACTCACTTTGACTGAATGGGGTCTCCAGGATTATAGAATGGGTTGCACATTACATCAGTGAAAGAGTTGTGCAATTTTCTAAACATCTGAAAGAAATAAAAGTACTATTACTCAAGGAAAAAATGGCAAATGTGAACTGGAGACTGATTATCTTTATTCCTAAATAACCTAAAGGCAAATGCACATATAAGATCAATTAAAGCCTTTAATGGTTTATAATATGAATACACTACTTGCTTAATCATGTAAAGCTCAGAAAAAAATAGGGATATCCATGTTAAATAGAATGACCTGATAGTGGTAAGGGCTAAAGCTGCATAATTTAAGTAAAACAAACTGCAAAAAATGTATTATATCAGTCAGTCATGTGTGCAAATGAATAGCAATAACGGAGACCTTTGAAATACATCTTTCTATATCTAAGAATGTACTCTTGGCATGTGTCTTTAGAACTAAAAAGTCAAAATTACCTAAAACTATTTACTTACACTTCGTATTTCATTGTCCCGCAATGATGTATTGGAGGAGTCCACAACAATCACAAATTTGACCTTGGAGTTGGTCACATACCCGTATCTATTTCTTCTTGTTAAGGATACAAAACAAAATCATACTAACCAAATTTCGTGAATCATTTTCTACACAAATTGTTTTATTTAGAATGGTGTTATTGTAGTATGTGGGGTCTAAAAATAAAGGATACACTTTATAGTCTTCAGTTGGATATAGCAGTCCCAGGTAGAGCTCCCTCTGGTCTCCCAGGGATTTCCCCACAGCTGAGACCTTCTCCTCCACCACATCCAGAGAGGTGTGCACTGTGTAGTGAAATTTCAGCTCATTTTGAGACGGTACACTACGTATATACAGCGGGTAGTTCTGGGGAAATGTCAAAGACAAAAAGGAAACTGTTAAAGGCGACACTTGAAAAGAAATAGCTAAAATGTCTAAAGAAGAAAGCAGGAAACAGTGACACCAGGGAGGATGTCAACACGGATGCTAACATTAGCCTTGTTGCATTGTTTAATATTGGTCGCTGACAGAATGCTGACAATCGCTTAGAAGCGATTAATAACGCTATGAATACCTTCTAACGCTTTAAAACGTGTTACAGGCAAAATATTTAAACAGGAATTTGTACCTCTTTTGCGATCACTGCTATGCACACCGCCATGTTTTTGTTCCACCCCTAAGCTGACAGCTCATGTCACGTGACGAGTTGCATTCAAATGCCAATGGGAAAAACGAATATTTAATCAAAAATAAATTTCGAAATGTTATTGGTGTTGACAGCATGTTGTATCCACGCTAGTTATATGGTTGATTTTTAATAGCAAACTTAAATGATGATGCATTATTTCTTTTTTAACTGTTCTGTGTAATTTAAAACATTATCGCGACATTACAAGATTCATTATCTGTCAACAAATGCAGCGCAAAACAAGAAATATATTCGTTTTGACCGAACAATGCAGCAAAAATAAAACAGCTTAAAATTAAAACGTATTAAATCCTAAATTAACTGTAAAATAAGTCTAAGTTCGAGTCTTCCCACGCGTGAATGCTGCACTGGCAGATGAACGCGAACGCAACAAGCCTCTTCCGTGATGCTGGTCCTCATATGACTACAGTACAGCAATGCGAGTAGTGTCCTTACCAAATTTAGTTCTCCTTAGTGTAACGATATGTTGTTCCTTGACAGAAACGCTGTCAAATGGTTCATCTCCGAACATTATCATCATGCTCATGGATGACGTAAGTTATTTGTATTTGACAGCGATGAATGCATCATTCGACTTTTTGTTTTTCCTTCTCTCTTATTGAACTCTGTGTTTAGTTGTTGTCTTTTTGCGCATATTGCACTCTAAACATATGACTGGCTTTATCTGCTCCTTTACAGATGGGCTGGGGGGACCTGGGGGTGCTTGGTCAGCCCTCCAAAGAGACCCCCAATCTGGATACCATGGCAGCTCAGGGGATGCTCTTAACAAACTTCTACACTGCCAACCCACTTTGTTCCCCTTGTGAGTCAGCAGAAACATTCGTGATGCATAATCTGATTCAGAAGTGCTTGTTTTTCAGGTCATTTGATATCTCTGTTCGCTATTATAGTTTAGTCTGTTTTTAATTGTTAAAGAACTGCCTGTCCAGGATTTGAATGCAGACATTTCCTAGGGAACTCTACTTATTTTTGCTTTATTGAAAGATGAAATGAAATTTCTGTGTGTAAAATATACAGGAAAGCAAACATTGTCACATGATAGCTGTCATTTCAGAGCTCTGTGGCTTGGATTTAAAATTTGATAAACCCAACATTAGGTTTAAATCACACGTTTAGTTTAAAACTCGAAAGACATATCAGATCCCGAAAGACAGAACGTTTTTTTTTCTTTCTTTTTCAGTTTCTTGCCAGGTGTACATTTGAAAAATAGGGCCATTGTGTTGGAAGTTATTTTTTTATTGCTTCAAAGTTAAATTGCTTTGTCTTTCTAGAATAATACGTACGTTCATGAGCAGACACACTTTACATCTAAAAGTACACCAGATGGTTAGCATGTGACAGATCTTAAAACCACTTGGCGAACCAGTTTACCGTCCCTGTTCTTGTCATTTGTTTTAATGTGGGAAGAAGGTTTTTTGTCTTTGTGAGAAGGCCTTTACTAAAAATAAATCTGAAATGTATAGATTTTGTTCATTATTAATGGTCCTAGAAGACACACACTCAGAAGGAATGGCCTGATTTGGACATAAGTTTGGACACATGCAGGCTTGATTTGCAAGGAGGTGGCATATCTAGAACAGGCATCTTAGGCCAAAAGTTGTGCCATCATGAGTTGAGAGATGTGTTACAGGCAGCTGGCGAACAGTCAGTCATAAAAGAGAGTGAAGGTTAGAAGACACATTAAACATCAGTACCAGCACTTGAATGACTTCGACAATGGAAGATGCATGACGCCAGGTGGTTGTATTTCTTAATGTACATTATGTGGGCCATACAGGTATCACAGTGACCAAATGTCGGAAGCAGCGGGTGCTTGAGGGCAACAAAATCCTGATTGCCCCAGGCAGACCACACACAGACATGATTGTCATCTTGTGCTTTAAGAGTTCTAGGAAACAGTATTGAGTATCTTAACAATACCGGTGTTATCCTGAATCGTGCCTTTCATACAGACATTGAATCAAGTCTATTAATCTGTTTTGCACTGGAATGTTAAGAATCTTCATTGCAGTGTCCACATTGGTGCAAGAACTAGTGAAAATCCCACTTACTGATTTGTTTGCCGACATGAAGAACATTCAAATTAATGACATAAAAATCTAAATATTTATTTTGTCCTCAGCACGAGCTGCACTTCTTACTGGGAGGCTGCCTGTCAGGAATGGTTTCTACACCACTAATGCTCATGCCAGGAATGGTAAGCTCTCATAATGCTTTTGCTGTATATATGTTCTTTAAAATTTTTTCTTAATTGATAGTGTGTACAATCAGGTCATGTTTTGCATTGTTATGATCCAGCACCATGAAAATGTATTTGCCTGGCTAAGTTTTTTTTCTGCTTTTGCTTTTTGAAAAATCTATCCAGCCAACTTAGTTCTGTATGAAAATGTAGATGCTCCTCTATCACTTGTTGTATCACAAACCACCTGTTATTAACAACATATGAATAGTTAATTATAACATTTCTAACAACAATCAATCAGTATGAAAAGGGTTTCTGATGCTTTAGGACAGTGAACCACAATCAGAGCCGTTATCCACAAATGAAGAAAACATGAAACAGTGATGAACCTTTTCAAAATTACTCTATGAGTCATCAAGGAGGTCAAAACAGAATCCAGAGCAACTTCTAAAATGATTCATGCCTCACTCTCTTCAGCTAAGTTCAGTGTTCATGACTCCATTATATGCCTTTGATTCTACTCGGGGCAAATATTACATCTACAGAGGACTTGGAAGGTGAAAAGCGCTCGACCATAAAGGAAAAAAAAGGGCCATCTCACATTTGTCTAAAATCTTGATGAAATATTCTGTGGATTGAAAAGATAAAAGTTGAACTTTTTGGATGGTGTACCTCTATGGAAGCAAAATAGTCTCATTAGAATCAGACATTTTTTAGACATTGAATTTATAACACTGAATTTTTATCCTGTGCAATTATGTATGTGGATTTTTCTTTTGTACTTACAATTTGCCAGCAAAAATTCACCTGCAAGAATTCGCCTGCAAAAATTCAGCTGCGGAAATTCACCTGCAGAAATTCACCTGCAGAAATTGGCCTGCAAAACGTGTTGCCGCTTCTTCCGGTCACTTCAAAACAAGAGCATCTGCGGACAGGGTTGGAGCACTAGCTGTCTAGGTCAGTCAAAATTCATTCAGTTCCATTGATAAAAAAAAATCCCCGAATCTCAAATGGGGTTTTTTTCCCTGCCGTTTTGTAAAAAACATATTTTGGGGCGAAAAATCTATAACTGTTTTCTTTAACCCCAACTATCCAGCAAACAAAAAGGGATAAGTCCTCTGGCCCCAAGGCAATGGTGTTTCACGTGAGAAAAACTTAATTTTTGCTAAGGGCTGATGGGGGTTGCTATTTTTTTAACCCCCATTTGGTTTTCGGGATTTTTTTTTTTTAAATTAACTAAATTTTAAATTTTTTGATGACCGTGACAGTGTGCCCCCCAACCCCCTTTCCGCGATGCCCCCTTGTTTTGAATGACCGGGAAGAACTGGGAAAAACCCTTTGCAGGCCCAAAAATTTTTTGCAGGTGAATTTTGCAGGTGAATTTTTTTGCTGGCAAATTTTCAGAAACAAAAAAAAATTCACAACAAAAAATTGCCAGAATAAAAAAATTCAGTGCCCAAAAAATTAATGTCTAAAAATGTCTGATTCTAATGAGACTATTTTACTTCCATATACCTCCCATCTGGTATTAAATCAAAATAGGATTTCAGAAAATGAACATCATACCTATTGTCAAACATGGTAGTTGCAGTGCGATGGTCTGGGGCTGCTTCTGTCAGATTTGACCTGCTGTAATCGCTGTAAACATGAATTCTGCTCTCTATCAGAATATCCTGAACGGGAATATCTGGCCATTGGTTTGGGACCTTAAGCTCAAACATACTTTGGTTATCCAGTAGGAAAATGATCTAAAGCTCGCCAGTGAGTTCACCTCTGAATGGCTAAGAAAGACAAAAATGAAATTAAAATGAAAGTCATGGAATGGCCTTGTCAAAGTCCTGACTTAAATCCAATTGCAGTACTGTAGCATGACCTTAAACAGGCCATTCATGCTTGAAATACCTCCACTATGGCTGAATAACAACAAGTGGCCCAGGTTTTTTTTTTTTTTTCAAGAAATGAAACCATTTGAAAAACACATTTTGTATTTATTCAGGTTATCCTTGTCTCAAACAAGTGTGACAGAATAGCAAAAACCAAAAATCAGTAACATTGAAATAGTTTTTCACACCATTTATTTTTTGCATTGTTTAAAAATGTTTGTATTTCTTTCTGTTTCTGTATTTTACACCCACGGGAATATAGGGAATCCCCCAAGGATGAGTTTTTGGGGGTTTTGAAATCTTAAGAAAAAAGGGTAATCAGAAATATTTGGGGCAAGTGGTGAGCTTACAATTCTTTTCCTAATTTTAAAATGTTTTATACTTTTGGGGGGGCGTATTTCCCCAAAAAACTAAAAAAAAAAAATCAACTGTACAAAATTTAAGAGTATGGGTCTGCTTCTCTTTCAGATATAATGGGAACCTTTTTAGAGCTCATTACATGATGGAGTTTTTAAAATCCTAGAAGATTTTAACATAAAAATCTGTTGGTCTCTGCCAGATACTAATAATAGGTTTTCATGATCCGGAAAAAAAAAACTGAGGGGTGAATTGAAGAAATTTTAACATAAGCTCTCTGGATTATCATCCATTTGTACAGTAGTATAATATAAAAATTAAGCTGTATTCTATGGACAAAGGGAGATATAAAAATGTATTGACCAAACTCATATTCTCAAATTAAAGAGATATTATGCTACTGCAATAAAAGCTGAATTTATTTTAAGGCTTTTAAATACCTGTACTATTTTCCAATGGTGTAGAGGGGGCAATGTGTAGCAATATTAAGCTCCCAAACATCTCCTATTTAATTCTTTTTTTTTTTTTTTTACTGTGTCCTGTCCGGCAGAATATTTCTCAGAATTGTTGTCTGAGTGCTACTAAAAAGCCCAAGAGATTTACTTTCACAAGTGGAGCATTACAGCTAACGCTTTAAAGCTCTGCTTGATAGTTATAAAAAAAACTTTATTAGAAACTGCTTTGGGATTATTTCAGTTGTTACGGACACGGAGACAGAAACGAAAAGGAAATAAATAAGAAGCACGAAAGAGAGAGATGGGGCAAAAGGAAAAGGGGAGAGAAGGGGAAAAGAATGGAGGAGAGAAAGAAGGATGAAGAGAATACAAGAACACCCTGCTTGCTTCTACACTTTCATATTAACATTCATATTAACAGCTTTTTTACCAAAAAGTGTACGGTACTTATGAATGCAAGATGTGTTTAGTGGTAAATGCGGCTCAATATAGAACATTTGTGTATCTGTTAACACCTGAATCTAAACACCTGTGGGTCTGACTGTGAGGGCGTTTGTGTATACAAGGTTTCTCCATAAAAATATGCTATAGTGAGTGTGAGGAGCCACAGACCTGCCCCCCTGGACCTGGTACAGATACGTGGGAGATCCAAGCCATAGACATCTAAAGGCCCCCCAGAGCACAGGAACCCCAGGAGAACCACCAGGACTGTCGCAACCAACCCAGAGAAGAGCAGGGGAGATTCCCAGGGAAACCACCCAGCAGCCACAGTGCAGAAGCCCCAGGGAGCTGCAGCTACGAGCCCACAGGCCCCGCCGGTGGCCATCTGCGCCCAAGCAGATCCAGCCATGGACCTAGAGACCCGAGACCCCGGGACATATCACTCCCCAAGCAGAGGCCCGACAGAGCCCAGGCATCCAGGCCCCAGGAAGCAGCAACCGGGAGTGAGCCAGCACACACCAAAGCACCCAGCCCCGGATACCGAGAACCACAAGTACACTGACGGGCAGAGACACCAACCACGGGCAGGTAGTGTGGCGGGGAGGAAATAGACACCATATTTGATGGGGGGCCTAAACGGATCTAGAAGAGGGAGCAGTCCACATAAAAGCACTCACACCCACACACCCAACGTAAAGACAAACAACAATGGACGTTGTACACTCACTCACACTCCCCATACATACGCTATACTCCCAGGTCCAGGTGCAGATACCCCATAGGGGCAAACAGCCTCCGGACCCAGGAGGTGGTCCTCTTCCCTCCGGGGTTGGAGACAGGCAGACTGCCCCAGCACACCGCCAAGCCCGCCCAACCATCCGGCTAGCACCAGCAACCCCAGTCAGTTGATGAGAGGGAAACATGCACCAGCCGGATAACCAGGCCGGGTGGGCCAACCGCTCCAGGCCAAGCACAACACGCCTGCCACCCCAGTGCAGGCACAAGACATGCTTCACCGCCCCACCCACCTGACCGCCAATCGTAGCCCGGCGCCCGGCCAGGGGCCAGAGCCACAAAAGGAAGCATTGGAGGAAGGCCACCACAGCACGCCAAGGACCGGGCACCCCGCCAAACCCACACCCGAACCCCGGAGGTGCCCCAGCATGACGGCCACCCACACTCCTGCACGGTACACCCCGCCACACCAAGCAGGCAGGCCAGCCAGCCCCTCCACCAAAGTAAAGCCACATCCCAATCAACACCGCACACTGCCTCGCCAAAGCCCGGCACCCCCTCAACCAACGGACCGGGCACCAAAGCCATTGACCAAGATCCAAGGAAATCCATTAATTAATTTTTTTTTTTTATTAAGTTTGTTGACCATATCAGATGGTATAGAGCACAAGCAAAACAGAACAGCTTATGCAGCAATAGTCAAAATTATAGGAAAAGAACATATTTAAGAACAGTCCAAGTCCATGTACAGTTATAGTGTTTTCCAATCTCATCAATGGTACCAGCTTGAAAGCTGATTGGGGAGGGTGATGATATCCAGGTAAATATCTGTTTACGCTGAGCCACTCTGACATTATCACACATCTAACAAAAGCTTTTCTGTTTTTTTTGCTCTGTATCTCCTAGTTAACTTTGAGATCCTACAGTTCGATAACCTGGACTCATTGATAGCTTGTCTTTAGCCCTGCATTCTTAAAATAAACTTTTTTATTGTAATAATTTTCCATTTTGTACCAAATAATTTTATAATAGTTTTACCGAAGGATTAATAAATATGGTTGCACAATGAAATACTGAAATACATTGGATTGAAGTTTTTTATTTATTATTATTTTAGTATAAATTTACTAGTCATACATTGACTTTGTCCTTTTAAAGTGAGACCAGCATGCATTTGCTGTAAATACAGAAGAAAACAGCATTTTAGACTCTTTGATGTGTATAAAATTAAAAGTCGCTGGGTTTTTGCTGATAACCTGATCAACTCTGTCAAAAATACAGAAAAAATATAGAATTTCTGCAAGTTTCACCCAGTTGCTCTTGTGCATGTGAATTTATGCAGCTGGTACAAATATGCAGACATGATCACCAATCTATCCAAAACTGATTGCCTATTGTTTGATTATGCAAATAATTATGTTGCAATTATACAAATTGCAACAGCTCTACATGTGTTGTTTGGATTAAAAGCTGTATTACCGTAGCTTAAAACACAAACAACTGCTTTGTTTATTAAACTTGATATGCACAACAGCTAAATTTCTGTAATTAGTTGAATTAGTCTAATATTTGGTTATACCTTCTTTGTTACTTCAGGCATCTGGGCCATAGACCACAGTACCTTCCTCTGGAGCATGGTTTCGACGAATGGTTCGGCTCGCCAAACTGCCACTTCGGCCCTTACAACAGCAGCGTCCGACCCAACATCCCCATCTACAACAACTCTGAGATGATTGGAAGGTAGCAACAAACACACCAGCACATAAACACAGACGCACAGACTAAAATTCAGTGAAAGTCTGTTTTCCCCACCTGACTCAGTTTGTTTGTCTGCTCCTCTGGATGAGCTCAGTGACTCCCCCCCATCTACACTTCCTCCTCTGTACCAGCTGGGCCTGTGTATTCCATTTTCCGCCCATTTGTTTTCCCCAAAACAGCCATATGTGTATTCAGGGTCATTGGAGCCGGCAGCCGGGCGTGTTTTTTGCTTAGCCGTGGGTTTAATCAGCGCTGCATACCTGGGCCCTGGACAGAAACATGCGTGCACATACACACACCCACACCCACAAAGAGGCGTGCATACACAGGGAAGCACACGCGCCCTCAAGAGACGGCAGGTTGCGCCGCCTCTGTGTGAGGACACCTGGAGGAAGTGAAGCATAAGAGAGAGATTTCTGTCACCGCTTCCACGCTTCAGTAGCGCCTCATAACAGTTCCCGCTGCTCCGCTTTGGTGAGACTTCGCACATATGTCTTTCCCCCAAAAAATCCCTGCAAACACCATCAACAAGTGGAAAATTAACTTTCATTGTCTTAATGATATCATCTGCACTAGTTTAAGTCACGTTAGAAGGAGATTAAAAGTCCCTATGGTCCTGTGTTCAATGGGGAGCAAAACTGAACAAAAATTCAGACTTAGTTTAGTTGGGATGATGGCTATCTGCAGGTGAAGCTGTCAAACAGAAATAATGTGAATATTTGCTGTCACAGATACTTTGAGGACTTTAAGATTGACCTACGGACTGGAGAGTCAAACCTTACTCAGATGTATTTGATGGTGAGTGAACACTTTACTAACATCTCATTTTCAATATTTCTGGCTCAGATCATCTGGGCCTTTCAGGGGACAACTGCTGGTTTTCATCGAGTCAAAGAAAAGAAAACAGCATGACAGAGGACTGTTTCTGACAGAAACAAATTGTCTGTAACAAATTAGAAAATGCAGTTTTTTTGTTGTAGAACTTTCCTCAGTGGAGGTGGATTATTGACTTCTTCACACTCTTGCAATAAATCTACATCAGTTTCTCCTATTATGCCCTTATAACAGGATCAAAAGCATCATGCTGAGGCACACTGCATGCTTGAGAGGTGTAATTTATCTCCACATTAGGAGTATGCCTCAGCTTCTTAAAGCTCATATTAGCATGTCTTTGGAGGCTAGAATGGTGTCAGAAGAACAGTGTGTTTGGACTATGACACAAAAAGGAAGTTGAAATTTCTACTTTTATTTTAGATTTCCTTCTGCACAATCTGTGTTTATGCACAATACATTTGCTATCTAACATTCTGCAAGCTTTAAGTGTCTTGACAGATATAAAATGATCTTTAAAGCAAGTTTTCTCTGTTTTTAAGTATCAGAACCCTTTTTAAACTTTTCAATAGCTTCCACATTCATGATGTTTATATTGCGCAGTTTATTATTCACATACCTTTAAAAGATGTCAAATTATTTACATCAATGCAAAAGCTCTCTTGTTCTGGTCATTATGTTTCATAAAAACATATGTAGCATGTAAAAGGTAAAATAAATTTATTTGATGTACGAAAATATATCCCTGTAAATCTGACATAAGCATATTTTGGTCTACTCTGTGTACATGAATAATAATAAATGAATAATAAAGCAACAATAATGGACTTAAAAATAATTTGTCTTATTGAAGCAAAACATGTTCTGATTAAAATGGAACATCTCCAATGAGTAACAGGGATGCATCTCACTGAGCGACCACCAAAACCTGCATCTCAAAACACTGCTTAGACAACTATTTAGTATGAAAGTGAGAAAAAGATGTATGCATTGACAGCATCACTGTTACGTCTATGCATTTTCTGTAACAGTATGTCCCCCACCTCTGCAGGAGGGCATCGACTTCATACGGCGTCAGACTGACGCCAAGCAGCCCTTCTTCCTCTACTGGGCTGCCGATGCCACTCACGCCCCAGTCTATGCCTCCAAAAGCTTCCTCGGGAAGAGCCAGCGAGGTCGGTAAGTAGAGCTGCACAATATAAGGAATCAGAGTCATTGTCACAGTTTTTACAATATTTCAAGTGTCATGCATTCCCACTCTGCATTGCCAATAATATATTTGGCCAATTGGTCGATCTCCAACTGGTTTTGTACCCTTCACATTAAATGGGAAATGTGGGTTAACCAATATTTTCTCAATACCTCAATATTTTTCTGATATTGTGATGCTGCACTCCCTCACTGACCTTTTTAAATGACACTCTGCCCTACTCGGACTTCGTTTTATAAAGTAAGTGAATGCACGTGCTGAGGAGAACTGTGTTTGCCTCAGTTATGGAGATGCGGTCATGGAGTTGGACTACAGTGTCGGTCAGATCCTGTCCCTGTTGCAGGGTCTGGGCATAGAGAAAAACACCTTTGTCTTCTTTACTTCAGACAACGGGGCAGCTCTAATATCAAGCCCACATGAAGGTATTTCATACATTGTTTTACTTTTAAGTAGATTTAAAGAAATTTCCGTTTTATGTTTATCATCATGTGATGCATCGATACATGTGTTTTTATGGCTCCCAATTCCTCAGGTGGCAGCAACGGGCCGTTCCTCTGTGGGAAGCAAACAACGTTTGAGGGGGGCATGAGGGAGCCCGCCATAGCCTGGTGGCCGGGACACATCAAGGATGGCACAGTAAGTCCATCTCCATCTTTCTACCAAATTACACCTCACTATCATGTAATCATGGAAAGAGCTAGAAACAGATGTTTTTGCTCGCCAATGTTCTGGCCGTGGGACTACACAAAAAGTAGAATTGTTCTCTGCAAAGCTCCAGGCCTGAGTATAATAAACCAGGTTGTGAGAGAATGACTAATTATTCCACTAATCTTCTTCTTTAAATAACCGGTTTTGTGAGTGTTGTGATTTATTTTTGTATTATTTAGAACTTTTACATGTGCACATTCTGATCCACTGGCACAATTAATTTTATGAAAACTGTGATTTTGGCCACAAAGCGTGCAGGCCCCTATTTTTAAACTGTTCGCTCAAATATTTTTTTGCTGAAATAAATGCCCCCACACTCTCTTATTCGTTTTTTATTTCTCCTTCCCATTCCCTAACATAACCCCCTCCTCAGCCCCACTGTGATCCTCTAAGCCTGTGCGTTCTGCAAATGACTTTTAATTGTATTAGGGGCAGCTGTGACACGGGGCTGTGACGCAGAGGGATTTTGTGGAGGAGCGAGCGGAGGCTGCAGTCTGCAGTAAGCCTTGCCCCTGGCTCATCTCACAGGGTTGTGCTGGGCCCTGATAGCGCAGCGGAGTAGCGAGGGAGAGGGGGATTGGGAGCGTCTTAAGCGGCTAATCTGTTTGTGTGTTTGCTGAGGTTGGATTGAGCCGTAATGAGGACTTCAGTATCTGAATATGCCAGGCGTTCAGGATAAAGGAACGGCAGGGGGGGTGGGGGGCAGGATGCAGGCAAGGAAGCAACGGAAGAAGTAAAATAGGTAACTGCCGAAGAAAAGAGAAAGAGAAATGGTGAAGACACAGCGTATTGAATGCTGTTGCAATAGTTTCCTGCCCCTGTGACGTGTTATTATTGCTTAACCTGCATGTGCAAAGAAGCATGACTTTATTGATAGACTCAGCCTTTTGCTTAATAGATACCTTTATAAATCCTTCTGCTGTATTTCTGCAGAACAATGCAAACAGATATTTGTGGGTCCTTCTATATGCAGTTACATTTGGGTTTAAAGAGTTATGTTGAAGCTCTACTGGGCTGTGAGGACAAAGCTGCTTTGTTGGAGCTACTGTACTCCACAGATCTGGATTTATCACTGTTGCATTGTTGCTTGGGAGGGAGAACAAATGAGACACAAGGTTGGCTTCTCTCTTATTCTGTAGTCGTTGGAAATCTCTGTTGATCTGTGCTTTGTGAAAGCCCCAGAAGCTCTTAGAGATGTATGCTGTAGGCATATAAGAACGCCTTTATAAAAAGGGGATTTTCAACAGGATTCTTGTAGTCAATCAACACAGATTCATCTTCCCTGTCAAAAGAGGAAAGTTAAGAGAGGTAAAACTTATCAATTAGTGTGCAGAATTTTTTCTAGGGGGTGTGTTGGAATGAGGTAGTGGGGTTGGTGTGGAAACAGATGCAGATTCAGCATTCTCCTGGTCCCTGAGGAGGAGGAGGAGGAGGAGGAGGAGGAGGAGGAGGATAAGTGGCAGTGGCTGTATGAACAGAGATGGGGAAGTGGGTGGGCTGTCAGGTCCCACGACATCATGAAGCATCCCAATCCCTTTTGTTGGTTTATCAGCGGCAGACACACAGCCAAATGATGGTGGAGATGGGGACGAAGGAGCTGCGTCCTCAGATAAACAACATTGCTGCAGAGAAATAAAGGACAGACAGAAAATTTGAGGTTTAAAAAGTGATGATTTGAACATAACTGGGAGGGGACAAAGGGGGGAAGAAAGAAAAAAGGTCAGGACAGACTGCAGCTCATCCAGGTCTTTTGTCTTGCCAGTTTTAAATTTTAGATTTTTTTAACCAGTGGTGTTTCTCCTCTTTCACATTTGTCATTTTTTCTTTAATGGCAGATGTTTCTCCAAGGGGCTGAATGAAAGAAGGAAAAATGAAGTAAAGAACTGAATCTGTTGGTGTTTGTGCTTTTCAGAGTATCTGGATGTGCAGATAGATCATGGAACTCACTGCAGAACCTTTTCTGTGGCTACTTCTGTGGATACAGAAGAAAAGAGGAATTCATTTCAGTGCTTAGGAGCATACATGCGCGCGTGTGCGAATGTGTGTGCGCCTGCATGTGTGCCGGCTGCCGATAGGAGCGCAGCGGCACATGGCGCTGCAGCTGCACGGGCCTGATAGCACTATCTGATTGTGAGCGTGCCGTCTCCCTCTAAGGCTCGCTCAGGAGAGAATGGAACGGAAGATCAAGGATGACAGCGAAAAAATGGCATTTTATCTGAAAATAGTTCAAAGTTTATAAATAAAATAAAGCTTTTCACAGCGACTGGGAGAAGGAGATAAAACACCAGCTCGCTCCAGCTTCGGCAGCCTGCTCGCCCAGGCCGTGTCCTATCCCTTGCTTCCTCTCCTCTTTTCCTTCTTTTTTACCTTTTTTCCTCCTTCTCCAAAAAACTCATTTATGGCAGGAAAGGCATTTTGGAGTTTTGATAGGAAAAAACATGTAGCGATTAGAGAGGAAACTGAAGAAATACAACTCTCCTTCTTCTTTTTCTTCTTCATGCGAGCATCCTATCATCGCTGTATATTGATAAAATGTTACCTCAGTCTCTTTTTGATTCCAGAGAGTTGAGTCGACAAGTGGCAAATTATAAAATCCACTGCACAAATGCACAGGATGACACAGTCATGTGCATGTTGGTCTCTGTGTACATTCTACTATAAAAGGAAATGTGTGTTTTACAGTGAGGTTTGTTGTGTTTTTATGCATCGATCAGACATCAGCCAGACATTGAAATCAGCCAGTTTTTCCCTTTATTGGCTCGGATTAGTGACCAGCAAATCAAATGCCACAAAAATTGTTTTTTGTTATCCAATTAATTAAATACATTAATACTAGGAAATCTCACTATTTTCGTTCTATAAACGCCTTTGTTGCTCTTTATATAAGTCCAATCAAAGTTACATAAAGGTGAGGGACTTTAATGCTTAAATGAGGATAATCTTTTGATTTCTTAATCTGGGTTCAAAACCTACTGTGTCTTTCAAAGAACGAGTAGGACAATGTTTTTCTCTTATGTCTTCTGGTCAGGTCAGTCTTCCGTACCATCCCTAGATCAGTTTTGGCCAAGAAAAGCCTAATCTGTGCAGCTCTACTTTTAACAGTGGTCAAATTTCTTTTTTTCATTTTGGCGCAGGTGAGTCTCCAGCCCGCCAACGTCATGGATTTGTTCACCACCAGTTTGGCCCTGGCCGGCATCAGCCCCCCAGACGACCGAACGCTGGACGGAATGGACCTGACGGCAGTGCTGTTAAACGGCTCCCACAAACTTGTCAACAGGTGAATTAAAAACACGGCTTTCACCCTTCTTCCCTTCTCAGATTCCTCCAGATTTCCCGTGGGACTCCAAGCCTCTCTCTGGCTTTGCCTTGTCTCGCAATCATCAAAAAAGTGATGCACAGGGAAGGTCATTCTTTTTAGATCTTGAACAATCCCATTTGGCCCTAATTCATGCGGAGAAACAGCAGGTTTTGCTGGTGATCCTCTGTGCTCTGATGTCTGAAGGAAAATGACCTATAGGTAGAAGGTCTGGGGTGGGAATCAGTCAAAATTCTTTAAATAACTGCGGTGCAGTTTCTTTTTGTGCAGATGCTCACTTGCCTTTACAAGATCTATCTGATCGGTTCACCAGATCCAATTTCTCTTCGGCCAATGCCTTGAATTTAACTAGAAATTTAAAAAAAAATAATAATTTGTAAGAAAAGGGACAGGAAAGTTTCTAAGGAATTCGAGTGCAGTTTTTATAGATTTAAAAGAACAATTATAATCCTTTGAGTCCTGAACAAAAAAGATTCATGAAAAAAGTGGAATTAAAACATAAACATGTCAAAAGTAAAGATCTGTCTTTGTGTCCAGTTTGATGTTAATGTCTATGTGAAGGTATTAATCTGAGCTTAATGTTTAACTTTTTCTTGCTCAACAGACCTATTTTCTTTTACCGTGGGAATGAGATGATGGCTGTGAGGCTTGGACAATACAAAGCACACTACTGGACCTGGAGCAACTCGTGGGAGGAGTTCCAACATGTAAGGCTTCCTTTTAAATGAGCCATGTCCCTTCCCTGTTTCCGTACTTCTTAACTTGCTCTGTCACAATGCGTCCCTTTGTCGTTCCTAATCTGTCTGAAACACACCAACACTTTCCTTGTTGCTCATTTTATCTCAACAATGGCTCATCAGTTGACTGCTGTGTACATCAAAGAGGAATGAATATTAATGAGGAACCCCCACATGTGTCAACTGGCATTGTTCATCAACCAGTTGACTTGTTTGTTTAATCTCAGGTGGAACACCCTCCCACCCCCACCCCATTCATTTACATACCACCATCCCCTGCTTTTTCTTCCACCGTCGCAGTCACGCCGACTCAGGATGGATCACACATATCAGGAGAAACTGGAAACCTACCACCTGAGAAACAGAAGAATATGATGCCTTTTTTGTCTGCCTGTCTCTCTCCTCTGTCCATAAAAGCATGTCCTCCTGTCCTCCCTCCCTGGCTATGCTTTTCCTGCGATCCAGTTTGTTTTATGCCCCATCGGTCGCTTAAATTGCTCTCTCCTTCAGGGCCGCTGAATCAATAGCCGCCTCCTTTATCAACTCATGCGAACTGAAGTGGAACTTCACAAATAATGGCGTCTGATTGCCTGTGAGTTGCTTATCGATTGCTGTGTGTATGAATGCGGGAGGGAGAGAAAAAAAGCATAGAAGAAAACATGCACAAAGACGTTTCCTCATGCAGAGGTGCATGTCTGTTTATTAGTCAATACACACACGTGCAGTTTAAGGATCCAACCATTAGAACAACAAAGCAAAGTGGAGATTTAAAACTGAGCAAGTTTTGAATTTCTGCAAAAAGGTTAAATCTCCACTTTGCTTTGTTGTTCTAATGGTTGGATCCTTAAACTGCGCGTGTGTGTATTGACTAAAAAGTATACTTCATACACATCCATCCATTCAGACAAGCATCACATAAAAAGCCTACTGACTGGATATCTTGTTCCTGTGAGGCAAAGATGTGAACGGTGATTTTTTTTTTATTGAAAAATATTATTGTACATTTATCAACAAGTTAAATTTAAATGAGTTACCAGAAGACATGGGAAGAATTGTGTTTATATTGTTTTTTAGGCGAACTTTAATTCAATTCAGTTTATTTATAAAGCACCAATTCACAACATACAGGGGTTGGACAATGAAACTGAAACACCTGTCATTTTACTGTGGGAGGTTTCATGGCTAAATTGGACCAGCCTGGTAGCCAGTCTTCATTGATTGCACATTGCACCAGTAAGAGCAGAGTATGAAGGTTCAATTAGCAGGGTAAGAGCACAGTTTTGCTCAAAATATTGAAATGTACACAACATTATGGTGACATACCAGAGTTTCAAAAGAGGACAAATTGGTTGGTGCACGTCTTGCTGGCGCATCTGTGACCAAGACAGCAAGTTCTTGTGATGTATCAAGAGCCACGGTATCCAGGTAATGTCAGCATACCACCAAGAAGGAGAACCACAGGATTAACCTGTAGACGCAAGAGAAGCTGTCTGAAACGGATGTTCGTTCTAACCCGGAAATTGTATCCAAAACACATAAAACCATGGCTGCCCAAATCACGGCCAGAATTAAATGTGCACGTCAGCTCTCCTGTTTCCACCAGAACTGTCTGTCGGGAGCTCCACAGGTCAATATACACGGCGGGGATGCTATAGCCCAAAACCTTTGGTCCACTCATGCCTAATTGCCAAACGTTGGTTTCAATGGTGCAAGGAGCGCAAATCTTGGGCTGTGGACAATGTGAAACATGTATTTTTCTCTGCGCGAGTCACACCTTTACTGTTTTTCCGCCCACATCCGGAGAGTTTCGGTTGTGGGAAGAAGCCCCAAAGAAGCGTACCACCCATACTGTTGCATGCCCCAGAGTGAAGCATGGGGGTGGTCATGATGTTTGGGCTGCCATATCATGGCATTCCTCCTTGCCCAATACTTGTGCTAGATGGGCACGTCACTGCCAAGACTACCGAACCATTCTTGAGACCATGTGCATCCAATGGTTCAAACATTGTATCCTGAAGGCGGTGCGTGTATCAGGATGACAATGCACCAATACATACAGCAAGACTGGTTAAAGATTGGTTTTTGATGAACATGAAAGTGAAGTTGAACATCTCCCATGGCCTGCACAGTCCACCAGATCAAAATATTATTGAGCAAAAAAAAACATATTGGAGGTGTTTTGGAGGAGCGAGTCAGGAAACGTTTTCCTCCACCTGTATCACGTAGTGACCTGGCCACTATCCAGCAAGAAGAATGGCTTAAAATCCCTCTGACCACTGTGCAGGACTTGTATATGTCATTCCCAAGACGAATCGACGCTGTATTGGCCGCAAAAGGAGGCCCTACACCATACTAATACATTATTGTGGTCTAAAACCAGGTGTTTCAGTTTCATTGTCCAACCCCTGTATATCATCTCAAGGTACTTAAAAAAAAAACAAAAGTCAGTTCAATCGAATCATGCAGACAGATTACAAGTCAATTTAATACAATCTAAATTATTCCTATTGATTAAACAACACTGTCAAATTCAAGTCAGTGAGTTGCAGCTTTCACTCCTCCTGGTGAGCATGTAGCGACAGTGGCCGTCGCTTGCATTGTGTCGTTGACTTTGCAGCAATCCCTTATACTGAGCATGCATGTAGTGGCAGTGGAAAAGAAAACTCCCCTTTAACAGGAAGAAACCTCCAGCAGAACCAGGCTCAGTGTGAGCGCCCATCTGCCAGGACCGACTGGGGGTTTGAGAGAACAGAGCAGAGACAAAAAAAGAAGCACTGATCCAGGTGTACTTTCTATGTTAAAGAAAAGTAAAAAGTTAAGTATCAGCTGCTTTAGTGGCGTTATCTAGAATGAAAACACAGCTAAGCAGATCAGCTCTAAACCTCTGAAAGAGTTGCAGATTTGGTTTTGTTTTGTTAGATAGAGATTATTTAGAAGCGATCGAGTTACTGCTTAATTTACGTTCCAACCTTCAACTCTGTTTATGAGATATGGACCATGACAAAATCCTGGATACACCTTGTGGTAGCTCTGCTCAGCCTTAAAGACGATGTGAGAAACTTGAGGAAAACTCTGAGTTGCTTCACTGGATCCAACAGAGCAAACGGAGGTGGTTTGGGTATCTGATCGGGGTCCTCCTGGATGTCTTTCTTGCTAGATTTTCCTTCCATGCCCCACATTGTAAAAACAATAAAATATAACAAAAAGATTAGTTTGTGTGCCTGAACAGATATTCCTCTCCTCAGTGCTTTTCTGATCACTTTGAGACCTTTATTGTGAAACCTTTCCCAAAGCCACTCGGTCTGATGTGTTTCAGACGAATGGCCTGGAGATCTTTTTTCGGGTCTGATTGTAAGCCCATTGGGCCTTCCTCAGTTCATGCTTCAGGCACTCCTTCAGTTTGAGATCTTCAGTTTGGTCAAGCTGATGCCTTGGGCTGTTTGTGATGTTTTTTGAACCTTTTTCTGAGGAGTTTTTGTTTTGCAATGCTTTGCACTTCTGCAGGTGTCCATCTCAGAGAGGTTGTTCTTATTATGGGACAATGTATGTTAGTTACTATAAATGCCAGTACTTTTTTGTAGTTTCTTTTTTAATGCTAAATAATTTTGCTTTTAAAAATATGGTAAACATATTGAAGGAATGCCTAATCCACAATATTCATGAGATTTCTCCCAAAAAAGATACTCGAAGTGTTGCTTACCCCCCAAAAGAAAATCCCCTCTCCCACTCCTGGGTGGTTCTGCATCTTATCTTGTCACGACTGCTGTGCTTCAGTTTGAAAGTAGCCTCGCTGTATCTGTGCTGCTAATGTCATATGAGATATGGAGCTCTTGCTGTAATATCTTTGGCACAAGAGACAGAGTCAGACCGATACACGTAGAAGTCTTTTCACACTGCTCCCCTGGGATGAGATTCTGTTTTTTCTCTTCTCTGCATCTCTGAACAGTTGGGTTCAAAAGACAGGACAAGTCTGAATGAGTGGAACCTCATGTGTGTGGGTGTGTGTGTGTGTGTGTAGGTGGAGTATCAATCCTCACTTTTGCTCCTTGTCTCTATTCTGTATGTATTTTGAGGTGCTCCAATGAGTGATCCCAGAGGGGGGCAGCCACAGCACCTTACAGATGAATGCTTTTTCAATATCAGTTGTGCTGATCAGAAAAAGGTGTGTGTTTGTGTACGTGCATTCAGGCAGGGGGCAGCTCTCTGGGGGGCTTCTGCAGGAGAGAGTGTGACTCAATCAGGCTGCCATTAGTGGCAGCCTCCTGAGAATGGAGTCAGGGAGCAGGAATACGGAGATGAAGAGGAGGCAGGAAAAAGTCTTGTGTTTCAGAGACTCCAAAACCCCCTTTGTGATGCACCAGCAGTCGCTCCATGAATAACACAACAGATTGGAGGACAATATTGCATATAGACAGCGTAACAATGAGTAATCAGCTCAGGGTAGCAGGTGGCTGGAAGTAGAACTCGCTGATGTTTGCAACGGAGTGCTTTGCAGCTTGCTGTAAATTGTAGAGAAAATTCGTTGTTTATAGAAAATATGTAGAATAATCAAATACAGAACATTAAACAGAAGTTAGCGTAAAGTTTGATTTCTTATTTCTAAGGTTTGAGTTGCACAAAGAGTAAAAACAGACCTGCTTTTTTTCCTCCTGAGAGACTGACCTCGGATTTTGTTAGCTCTTTAGAAGCAGGCTGACCTTTGTTTGAAATTTATGTGTTTTTCAGCCAAAAATGGGCAGATCTGCTGTTTCCTCTGAAATATTTATTCTAGCAGAGCAGAACCTAGGATTTCCTTAGATAAAGAATGCAAGCTGGCAACAAGACATTCTTCTTCATTCTTGAACTTAACCAATAATGAATGAGTTTCAGAATGGAGTATCTGGTAAATACTGGTAAAGTGATAAATACTCATATATATATATATATATACTATATATATATATATATATATATATATATATATATATATATATATATATATATATATATATATATATATATATATATATATATATATATATATATAATATGTGTGTGTGTGTGTGTCGCTTGGATTATGTAAACCAAAAATCTTAAACTTGTCAAAACATTTTCATGCTTTTCCTTTTCTATCCAAAAGTGCAAACTTTGTCACGCATGCAAGACAAGGGCTTTCATCATCCTGATACCTACTCAAAGCTTTTTGATTACAAATCACATCCACTCATTTACATACATGTTTATCTGTAAAGTCTTCAAGGCTGAGCAGGGATTTCTCTCAATCATACACATACAAGAATGAACTGATTGAGAGCAAAGAGAACATGCATTTGTAATGTTATCTTTGACGTTCTTCTGCCCTGATCTTGTTAGTTTTGATTATGTTTCTTTTTTGTGGTCACAGTGTACCCACCAATCTCTCTCTGAGCTTTAATGTCGCGTTTAAAGGGAAGGGGCACCCAAAGTCCATTCAACTTTCTGGATATATTATTGGCCCGCAGATTGTAAATTTATCATAGCTATTATACTGGGCCACCAAACGTTAAATCAAAGCAGTTCTTTTGCAAGTGCAAGCTTGCGCCTATTGATATTGAACAATTAATTGGATCAGGTGGTTTGATATGTTATGCAGCTCTAATGCCAATGCTTATTTTATGGGTTTAATTTTAAATCATAAACTGTTTTTCTACATATACATAATTATATCCACTGTGGAAAGTTATTCAGCCACGCCTCATCTCATTATTGTTTGATTTCAACCCGGGAGCTAGAGTTTCTTGTTATCTTTTAAGTGGTCTAAAGCAATGCTTTATCAAACTTTTGGTTGAATTTTGGTTGTTTTTTCTTATTTTCATTTCAGGTTGTGAACATTTTCAGATTGATGTTTTCTTCTTTAACTGAAGTTCATCCAGATATAAAAAGCTCCTTAAGTCAAGTATGAGATTGTGTTGTGTCTACACATAACATGCAACTTAGCAAATTTTAGATGGGATCTTTTGGCACTTTGTTGCAATGACTCCATCACAAAGACATAAAAATATTTATTGAGCTGAATCTATGAAAAATACCGATAAAACAGTGCTTCTTAGGTCCGGCCCTTTCTTCGTTGCCACTTCCCCTCACATGATGAGCACTGGACATTAAACTAGAAAAACATGAAAAGAAAACTCTGAAGATAAACTTGAAATGACCCCCTCAGAAAAACTAAAGAACTACTGATTTATCTTCTCATCTTAAAACATTACAAGAAATATAAAGTCTTTCTTTTTTTTTTTGTTTGCAGGGTGTAAATTTTTGTCCGGGTCAAGAGGTTCCAGGTGTGACAACCCATGATCAGAAAGAACACACCCTTGAACCATTGATTTTCCATCTGGGGCAGGATCCTGGAGAGAAGTATCCACTCAGGTCAGCTGCCTCAAAAGATAAAATGTAAACTTATCACCTGTCGAAGGACAATGTACAAAACAGGGTGATGTTGAGTATGGGACTGAAGAGCTTGAATAAAGGAGAAGAAATAAAGATAAAAGGGGTGAGGAGTTTAGATGTTGTTTGACTGCTGTGCAGAATGTGCGTGAGATCAATGAAGATTCATTGGCATGAAAAAGAAGGTGGCGGATTGATCTACTCAGCCAGAGCGCGTGTGATTACACCCTCCTCTTTGTGATTGCAAACAGCTCCTTAAAGATCGCTATCTGGCCATCAGCCCTCCTCCGGCGGGCTGCTTGCAGGTTAAAATTGCAAGATAAATTGTTCAGGTCAAAATTGAGAGCGAGCGCTGTTTAATGTGTTTTGTGTGTTTGAGCCTGAGCCACAGAGGAGAGTTAAGACTCGCTGATGCCAGAGGACACACGAACAGCCAAGGATGACTGAGACTATTACTAAATAAGGATGCAAAGATAAAGGAGCATCATCCTTTACTGTTTATTTATAATGCAGGCTATTAACATGATATTTTAGGGGGGAGAAAGGCTTAGCCTGATACCATGACTAATACATTAAAATAATCTCAGAACGCTTTGATGGGAGAATATTCTTTTTATGCTTTCTGGCTCCCTCCTGGCATAAAAACCTCCTACACTGACCTTTCTTTTCTGCCTTCTGACACTCTCTGCTTGTCACATTTCTCACCATGGCTTCATCTCCCCCCTCTTTGCTTCCGGCTCGAAGTCTTTTCAGTTCTGCAGTGAGATTGGATGATAAAACATTAATGTTGTTTTTCATTTGCCCATCCTTTAGCCTTGCTATTTACTCAGAAGAATAAAAAAAGGCAGGATCCAATCAATATGCTGCCATGTGATGTGCTGAGTGCTAACAACACCTTGCTTATTTTTTTACTTCTGCAACAAGAGGTCATGAGTTTGTCTCTATGGTTGCACTTTTAATGCACCATATCTTTTCAATCTTATATTTCTTTAATGTTTGTGTGGCTTTCCCTGAGGCTGCTCATATAATTTGGATATATTGTTTATTATTTAATTCCCCTGTAAATCACAAAAAAATCACAAAAAAAACATTATAGGCAACAAAAGATAATATTGAAAACACACTTCTTTAATCACTTCTGCAATTTTAAAGTGTACAGAACGAGAAATAAAACTACAATACATACATACTGGTTTTCTCTAAAAATCTTAACAAGCAGTGTTAACAGAGACAGAGAGACTGTATTGGTCGTTGCAGCTTTTTGCTGTGTTTTTCTTAAAATCTAGTGAAACTTATTAAATATTTTATATTTTGCTGTTTAAAGGTAGAATTTACATACAGTTGAAATCAGATATTTACATATGCTGTATAAA
The DNA here is from genome assembly GCA_036173005.1 of Crenichthys baileyi. Classification (NCBI taxonomy): domain Eukaryota; kingdom Metazoa; phylum Chordata; class Actinopteri; order Cyprinodontiformes; family Goodeidae; genus Crenichthys; species Crenichthys baileyi. The sequence continues at coordinate 153,316 of JAHHUM010002414.1, forward strand.
AACATGCTTACCTTTTTTTTCTTACTGTCTGACATTAAATCAGACTAATTATTTTTGTTTTACGTCTTTTAAGATTAGCAAAATTATTTCTTTTTGCTAAATGCCAGTAAATGGAAGAGATTTTTTATTTTATTTTATTTGATCACTTTCTTTAAACATTTTGGGTTTCATTCCACAAGGTTCCTGGAACTTTGGCCCATACCTCCATACAGAACTGGGGTAACTGAGACAGTTCTGCTGTATGCTTACAATCCAGCTGGAATTTTAACTTTCCTGGCGGATGTCATTAGATATTGCTTCAATATTTCCTCAAAACTGGCTTACCCCTTTTTTCTTTTAAATATAATAATGTCATTGTGGCCAAATCTTCAATTTTAGTTTAATTTGAACCACAGCTTTCAAATATTAGCGTCTTGGTCCCTAAGTGCATTTGCAAATTGCAGTCTGGCTTTTTAAATTTACTTTTTGGAGTAATATCCAGGTAGTGGATAATCACAGTCTCTTTCTAGCTTCAGTCAGCATCTTCAAATGTATATGGTTTTTGTTTGCTGCACCAAAACATGGTTATGTTTTGGATACAGGACCCTTCTTCTTCCTGAACAGTATGATGGATGGACATTCCCATGGTGTTTATATATGTGTATAATTGAACAGAGGAACGTGGGACCCTCAGGCATCTGGAAATTGTACCCTAGGTTGAACGAGACTTCATAACCCTCTCAAGGACATAATGAGGAAGAAAATCTTTGACTACTAACAAGACAGATGATAAAAGCTAGACTGAACTACTGCACTGACCTGTTTATTGAATTTAAAAACTGAGTCAAGGATCACCCCAGTGTTCCCAACAGTCACACAATACAGAAGAGTCCAGTTGACCCAGCAGCACTGTCGCATCCTGGGTTTACCAAATAAGATGATTTAATCGTAGATTTAAAACGTATTATGTCTTTTCACAGTAGATGTAAATATCTGGTTTCTGCTGTAAATCAACCAGTTGATTGGGCACTTTTTAGGTAATTAAAAAATATCTGTATTGTACAGTGTAGAATATAATATCAGGAAAAATATAAATAGAAAAAACCCTTTACCCTTTGACTTGCAACGCCATATCTTTCCCCATGTTAGATCGTCCCTCTGCTGATGTCCCTCTACTTCCATGGGGACCTCCCTATTTAAGCCTGGGTGTGTGTGTTTTGTCCATGTCCTCTTAGGTCCCCCAGCTGGACTGGCTGCCTGGCCATCATTAATCTCTGTCACCACCTAAAGAGCCACTTAAGATGATGTAGGACCTGTCTGTACACATACCTTCACTACTGTTGCAGGGCGGGATGCAGCAGAGAACACACACAAAGACGGCCCCTAATCAGGCCAGGTTAACCAGCGAAGTACTGTTAGTTAGGATTTTGAAATCCAGAATATAATTCAGAGTTTATGTTGTCATTTAAACTTGCTGGCGTACTGTTAACAGCAGCCAGAACCTGAAAAACCCTACTGTAGGCCATCTGTTCGTAGTGTAAGACATGCGCTGACCAGAGTCCTGAAGCTCAGTATTTCTAAGAGCTTCTACCCTGAGATTAACACATCCCACTTTCTCACCACCCATCTCAGCTCATGTCCCAGGAGTCCCTTCCCCATCCACGTTGCAGCCCCCACTGCCACACCGCAGGGGCAGCCCCTACATCGGCCTGGCCTCATCTGCTGCCTGCCACCAAGCTCTTGCATCTCCAATCAATAGTCCTCACTGAAGTGCTCAATTTCCACCAGGGTGGAGAAGATGGCGGAGAGGAGGGGTGGGCAGGACAGATGTATTTGATTGTCTCCTCAATTCCCCCACCTTCTGCTACTGTGTGCTTGTTTGGAAATGTGTGTGTGTGTGTGTGGGTGTGTGTGTGTGTGTCTGCAGTAGTGTTATGAATCAGTAATCAGAGTGGTGACACACCTGAGCAATGCCCTCATCCCCCTTGGGTGCCATACATTATAAATCAAAAGAGTGCATTTGCATAGAGCCTGCTTATTATTCCAGATTTTGCCTCTACACAAGTAAGCTAAGGGTTATAATCATGATAATGAGCTGTGCTGACTGTGAGCTTTTCATTAGCTGAATGCGGAGGGGGCGCACGAATAAATGATATTATTAGTTTTTGATTTAGAGGTCTGCACTGTGAGTTTTTTTTCCTGCATAGACAAAAACTTTGGATGGTGTGCAACTTTTTTAATGCGGTTCCATGCTGTGCCTGCACACTTGTTCTTACACTCATCTGATAAATCTCCTTCACAAACATGGAGCAAGAAATGCCAAGAAATGAAAAGAAAAGTAAGGGGCACGGATCAAGATTAGACTGAAGCAGAATTTCGGATTTGCTAGATAGCTTCTGCAATTTCATTTGAATGTCTGTGTTTTTTTCTTTAACCAGTCTGTTTTCCCCCTGAATCACAATGCACTGTAGCACAGAAGGAGAGAGACTAATTGCAGCCAGCACACTACCAGCCAAGTAATTGTAGGCGAAGTAAAGAACAAGTATCAAGGAAAAGGAGCAGGTGCTTGCTGATGGAGGAAGCCTTGCTGCCCGGTGGGAGATCTAAGTGGGGAGGGTAGGTGTGAGCTGGACAGGGCCCGGGGTTATTACTCTAATTGACACTTCACCTCACACACATGCACACGTTCCCGTGGGGCCAATCAGGGAGCCTCGGCTCTGCAGTGGAGGGATGGATGGAAGGCTGGCACAGGTGCTGCCGGCGAATGTATCAGGGGTGTAATTGCACTGCTGATATTTGTCTATCCCTGTGTCACGCCACCAGACGGCAACCCCCCTGCACACACCCACAACACACACACTTACACACACACACAGCCCATTAACCCTACAGGTCCTATTGAGAGCAGCGTTCCTTTGAAAGCCTTCAGGGCCCCTGTGTTTTACACTCTGAATATAATAATGCACAGAGGTGCTCACGCTCACTGGTGTCCAACAGCAGTAATTGAGAGACAGGGGATGTGATGGGGGTTACATAGTTCACCCTGCTGAGTGGGCTTTACCAGAGCTGGTCAAAGTACTGTGTGTGTTTACGCATTTATGTTTCAATCCTTTGATGGGAACGCTGATATAATGACTTAAACTGCCTTATATATATCTGTGAGTGTGTGTCTTAGACATCAGCCCTAAACCAGATAGGGCAAAGATATAAATGATCAAACCGGTGTTGAAACTGAAATGTAATGCATATAAACGTGTGACACTTTTACAGCTCGTCATGCTCACATCCTTGTTTTTTTTTAAGCTTTTAAGGGAATAAAGTAGTTTAACTGTATGTTGCTGAAAAACAGTTTGAGCCAAAATAATCTAACCTAAAGCAAGTATAAAAATAGTTTTCCCATGCTTGGTTTTGTTGTCTGTTCTTCTTATGAATCTTTTTAATCAGTAATCTTTGGGTTTTTTGCTCCAAATAAATGAAATGGTCAAATAGGGTTCTGGGAAAAAAAACATTGGCCATGTTTTTTTTTCATATTTTGTAATCCAACGATCATCTAAAAATGAGTTGTAGAGATGCATCAGATGAGCTCTGATAGGTCAATGGCAGGTCAAATACAGGAAAATCTGAATTTTTTTTAAATGCATCAAAACTAAGAAATCTACAACTTTTAAGGGCATATAAAGGCACATTATTATCATTATTATTCTATGATGCAGATTGTTTCAAGTTAAGTAAAACCCAGATATAGGTCAGTGGCTCTCACAATTCCCAGTTCTGGAAACTTAATCCATATATAATGTGACATTTATTCTCCATACTTCACCAAAAAACCTTACAAATATGTCAGGTAGAGAAATAAAAAAAAAAGTGTGTACACCCTTACGGTAAACACTTTTTTAATTTTCAGCATTCAGTTTTCTAGTGAATTTGATGAATCTGTAATAAAGTTCAGCTGTCCTGGAAGTATTTTACTCAAAGGTTTCTCATTTGCATCATTTAGCTAAAGCTGTAGTTCACGGAGAGGTTACAAAGGATCAAAATAATTATACGAAGGTCTCTGTCAGAAGAAGACTAATTGGATTAAATATTTGGAAAAAAAAATTGGACCACACTGAAAGAAACTGAATGTTTTTCCAAAGTTAATGAAAACAGACAGAAACTGGCCAGGGAGGGTGCCAGGGGACCAACCGTAACACTGAAGGAGCTGCGGGAATTTCCAAAATATACTGTCTGTGTTCTAGATGTGACAGCTACTGGCATTTCCCATACGCTTGGACCAAGAAATAAGGCTGTAAGACAGAGGTCAAAGAAAACCAGGGGCCACAATTTCAAAAAGTATTTTTGGCAAAGAAACTGCAAAAAGCATAACCAAAGGAACACCATACCAGCAGTAGAACATGATGGTGGCAGTATCATGATCTGCAGTTACTTTTCTTTAGCTAGAACTACACTTTGTAAATTATGAATTTGATGGTCAGTTTTGGTCCAAACTTTTGAGGTGCCTGCTTGAAAACTAAAGATAAAGAGGCATTTCATTTTTCAGCATCACATCATATCATATGTTCTTGCAGTGTTTTAACCAAGGAGTACCAGGAGGTTCTGCGCAGCATCTCTGCAGTTGTGCAGCAGCATCAGAAGACTCTGGTTCCTGGCATGCCGCAGCTCAACATGTGTGACCTGGCAGTGATGGTGAGAGTCATGTCACCAAAACAAATTCATCACTTCCTTTAGGTTTATTTAGTAAATCTGTCTATGCAGATAGAGTTTTCTATAGGGGACAGCTAACTCAGGAGTATTCAGAGGTTTGTGCTTGTTCTATGTATAGTTTTCACTGAATGTAATGTCGTCTTTAGTTGTATTACAAGTGACATTTTCAGACACAGAGCACTGATAAGGCATGCCTTATAAAATTTGCATCTGAAATGTAAAGGAATGACTTTCATGCTATCTTGCTTTGTCATAGTTGATGGTTTCATCAGTAGAGTCTGGGTATTTTCTCTGGTTGTGTCTCAGTGTTCTTGTGAACCTTAGTATTATTTAAAGATCCCTATATTACCAGTTTGCTCCCATTAAGGCTGCCAAGATCTTTGCTTTTTCAATTGCGCCATAGTACTGCCACCTTGTGGTCAGTAAAAGAAGGATTCTCAAGGTTTTAATATTACTCTTTTAAACTTAAGTTTTCTAAATGACTTCAAAATGAATTATTTTTAAAATATGTATTTTATGTTTCCTGTACTGTTTCCTGTCATGCTATAAACTGCAGATTGACTTAAATTCTGGGGTATTATTTAAAATATGTAGCATTAATTACGCACAAAAATACTAACTTTATTGTATTTTATTTTGCTTGTTTGGTCCAGAAATTATTGCTTTATAGAAGCTTTCTAGATTTTCTGATCCCTTACTGAAACTTGATGATAGTGTCAACACTGGGTACACTATTGCAATATAAATAACTTTCTATTCAATAGAAATGTGCATTTTAATAATTCAATAAATTGAAAAAAATATTAGAAATTAATTATGCATCTCCCCATTTGTTATTGAAAATTTTATGTATGTTTTACTGGCAGAAGATGCACATTAATGCACATTTGTGTGACGTCCTTAAAACCATCATAGGACAGGACAGCATACAAACTGGTTGGGTTATCTCTGCCAGTAACATGCATTTTAAATGTAAAATACCATCAATGCATCTTTTTAAAGATTAACAACTTTATTTAAGGGTTTTCTATTGTTTTATAAGTTTGTTGTGACTGTTCCCTTTTACAGAACTGGGCCCCTCCTGGCTGTGAAAAGTTGGGAAAGTGCCTGAAACCGCCCAAGTCTGCACCCTGGAAGTGTTTCTGGCCACACTGAGATAAACACCCCGATCAAGACGCAGAGTCAAGGAAGCAACACTTGGAGATGTGCCTTACAAATCAGTGTGAACAAATATTTTTTACTTTAGTGTATTTTTTAAATCTTTCCAAAATCCTACATTGTTGCAGAAAATGAAATGGGATCAAATCAAGGCAAACATGGTGCTTTATAAACTAAACATTTGCTGTGCTAACAGGGATGATCTATTTATGCTGATTGAGCCTGAAAAAGAATCAGTCACCCTACATGTTTCAGCCTTCACATTTTGCACTGGAAAAATAGATTTTGCTGTGAACATGGTTTTATTATGATGTAGGATGACTTCAGAAAGCTGTGAAGTTAAGACACAAACAGCTACAGATGGAAGGCGTTTTTCATTTTCTCTTTAAGGCTTTTGGTAGTCTGGTCCTCTCTTGCTTAAACGGACTTTTACTTCATCGTACCTCAACTAAAATCAACTAGATGTTGTAAAATCTAAACATGACACCTTCACAGATGCTGCTTCTAATTGTGTAACTATTGTATTTACCCGTTCTGATGGGAACACCTCAGAGCATTAATAACTAGTCTCCTATGGGCATTTGAGTCAAGTAGAACTTAAAAACAAGATTTTAAATCATTCATTCTTGTTTTATGAAGTGGACTTGTGTGTTTTCTCTTCTATTTATTCTATTTGCTCACTGTTCTTTCTGGATGTTTGAGATATTATTTTATTGGCTTTAATTATGTGAAAAAAATACTGTTCAACCTTTTTTGTACAACTCTCATCTGTTTATGAAGTGCTTTATAAACAAAAAGAACATTGGTGATAACTCAAGTTGTTTTTTTGTAAGCCAAAATGATGAACCATGCACAATATCTTTGAAAGAATTCATTAATAGATTTAAATTTATATACATCAGCCTCCACAATTATTATCGCTTTTAATAAAGGTGTGTCCAAATCATTAAAATAAATACGGACACTTGTTGACCTCAAGATGCAACTATTTGTATTTTGGAGGTTTATTTTTTTAGCTCATTTACCATCCTCCTTACTGAGAATCCGACCTAGTTTGTCAACGTTCCAGGTAAACTGTTTAACTATGTAGATGTTTAGACCAGTAGGTAATTCGCTATGGGCATTTCTTCACTTATAAAGTTCAGGTCTGTCTTACCCTAATATCTTTTCTTGTCCTTCTCATTTTGAAAAAAAAATGTTCTTAACTTTTTCTTAACTGAATAAAAGTACTTAAAGGTGTTCAGTGTGAGGTTATGTTTCTGCAATAAAAGCAGAATTTATTTACAGGCTTTTTACTTACCTTTAACAGAGAAGCCAAATGGAGTGAAGAGTGATGTATGTTCCTTTTAAATTACTGACTCAGTGGTCATGAGGCACTATTGACAAAAAAAACCCTTCTTTTAATGGTATGTATAAACTGGTAAAATTCACGGTATTGAGGAATGAAGTAGATTTTTTTAAAGCCATTAACAGTAAACTGAAAACTAAAACATTTAAGAGTTAGCAGAAAGTAGCTAAATCTCGAAGCAGATTAGGTAACTCCAGCTGAGAGGAAATTTGGTTGGATTTTTTTGGAACAAAGCAGGAACCACAAAAGTTGGGCTTTGATACAAACCCAATCCTGCTAAAAATAGCATGACTGTATAGTCAGAGTTTTTTTGTCAGTGTGAAGAAGAAAGTAGTTGTCTAACAACCACATTTATTGAAGCAAGGCTAAAGTTTGCAGCTAGTGACATGGGCCAGAAAAAAGGCCCACAGAGAGGAAAATTACACAGATGAGACTAATACTGGCTAATGGACTAACTAAATAAAAGTGTTTGGACAGTATTACTGAATATATGTTTGTGGGAGAAGACCTCCATACACACTGCTTCGAAACTTCATATGAACATCGTGCAGCATGTCCTCGAGGTGTTTTCCTGTCATTTAAATTGCTTATACAAAGTGGATTGAACAGTGAAGAGCAGGAACTCGAAATTACACAGAATTACCTGCAGGGTGTTGTTATAACAGAGCACTGTCCAAGCAAGACCACTGGGTTGTGAATTAGGATGTGGAAGCCCCCTATAATCTAAAATGTGTTAACTGTAAAAGTCAAGTCTATGAAATAAACCAACCCTAATCTTTAGAACTGATTGTCATCTATATACAGTACCATCTAAATGCCTGCTTGTATGTGCACGATTACGGGGGTGGGGGTTGCCTTTCTCCAGGAGTACCTGTCCAGGGTCTACCCTGCTCCATCATAGGACTAAACAGAGACAAACGGGACAAACAGCCACCTCATATTTGTGGATTTTGGGAGGAAGCCGGAGTACCCAGAGAGAAGCCATACATGCATGGGAGAACATGCAAACCCCATGCAGGAAGATTCCAGGCGGGATTTGAACCTAGGATATCTTGCTGCAAGGCAACAGTGCTAACAATAATTTATACACCGGGTAGTGTCAAAAGAAGAGTCCCAATAAAAGATAAGCAATGGATTTAAAGACTTACAGGAAAATGTAATTATTACATAAAACGTGAAATGCTAATTTAAAACATATGGGTACTTAAGCACTGCTGAAATGTTAAGTCGAGAACAGAGAACAGTTGTGTTTTTATTCCTGATTTAGATGAGCAACCAGTTTCTGCACACCTCAGGTTTTTACGGATGGTTTCAGACAACGATGAACTCTGAGACCATACAGTCTTTAAAGCAAGACTTACAAATCTATCTACAAATCTGCAGCTGTGATGGAGGAATTGCTGTAGTATTCTCACACTTCTGTAAATACATTAATTATGGTTGACTGATTTCTTATTGAAGCTAAATTTTTAGCTACATCTCTGTAATTTTGTTTAAATAGCTCTCTGGATGGGGCACTGCGGTGGCGCAGGAGGCTTCAGTCCTCGACGCAGCTGTCACGAGTTTGACTCCCGGCATAAGTGACCTTTGCTGCATGTCTCTTTTCCCTCTCTCCAACACTTTCCTGTCAGATTACTGTTGAAAAAATGTGAAAAGTAAAGGCCACTGGTGTCGCACAAAAACATTTTAAAAAAGCCCTCTGCATAACTGCTGCTGTTACTATAAGAGACCTGGCAGTAAAAAGGTTTAAATCTTTAAACTCTAAAGAGGAAAGTCTTGAAGGATTTAATAAAGTCCATGTTTGTGACACGTACTTAATCAGTCTTACTTCTGAAGTTCACCTTTGTTTTTGTTGTTTTGCACTCTTGCTCTAGCTTTAAATTTTTCAATTCCTCACTGGTTAACTGTAATAATCTTGTACTAAAGTCTACGGTGTATGTTTTGCTGCATGGCTGAGTCAAGGCATATTATTAAAGGCTAAATTTGGCTTATATTAACTGTCAGGACAAAATATAGAAGTTGTTTTCACAACAGTCATTTCCTTTTCCAGCTCAAAGGACCTTGCATGTCACAGGAAACAGACTGAACTGAGTTGTCATTTTGCAAATGAAATGCCACCATCATGTCACAGAACGACAACCAAAGAGCCTGGCACGCGGACGCTACTTTTCTCAAATCCAAGAGGGGAATAATGAAAGTGGCAGAGATGGTGAGATATTTTTGTATCCCATTGTAAATTTGAACATGTGACATTTTGCCGCAGATCTGGAAACAGTTTAGACGTATGGATGTACGCAAGTAAAAAAGAGGAAGCGAAACAGCTTGTGAGGCAGTTTTTAAGAGCTTTTTGGAGGCTAATGCAAAAAGGGGCACAGAATGTACCTTTTTCTCTGAAAAAAGTAAAATGGCCATCATGTTGCACAAAGAATGACAGTGAGCCCATCTGTAGATCTCACCTGCACCCGCTGTAAAAGTTCATTGAAAGATCTCACAGCATGTAATATGAATCTCTTTCCCATATTAGGTGACCCTCTTTGTTGCATTTGTGTGTTTCGCTGTTGCCTCCAGTCCAAAGTACCTTGCAGCCACAGCTTTGGAGTTTCTAATCACTTTACTTCTGCTGCTTTTATACCTACTGAAACTCAACAAGAGGATCACTTTCCTCTTTTGGCCTATCGTTGTAAGTGAAACTTCACCACACAGCGCTGCACTTTGTACACACACAGCGTTTTGTAACATTTTGAGACGATATGTGAAAAAAGATGCAACCTGTTTAAAATTTTCATGTTGTGACCATGTTGATCATGTTTTTTTTTTTTCATTCTTTAGGATGTTTTTAATTCAGTGTTTGCAGCAGTCTATCTTATTGTCTTGAGCCTGATGGCATTGACGTCATACTCTGTCACAGGAACACTGGTTGGAGGGGTAAGAAGTGCCCTTGTAATTCCAGAATAAGGACCAAGTTTGTGTCTGGATTTAAAGTGAAACTAAACCAGATGTAAAAGCATAATCCGCCCTCAGACAAATTTAGAAAAATGCTACCAAAGTGGGCAGTGCCACAGTGGAGGACAAAATGGCTCCAATTTCTGAGTGGTAAAGTGATGTTTGCAGCATCATTGCTAGCATGGGCTAATGTTTAAAGCAGTAAAAAAAACAAAAAGCTATCAAACCATAAAATGCAATTCCAGCCCCTGACTATCCACAGGGCGTGTGTCTGGGTGAGAATGTTTAATACCTGAATGTGGGACTGTGACATAGACATGTACCAAGCTGTACCGTTTGAACCAATAGAAAAATTCAACTGCAGTAGCCACCGTTCAACCCAAAGAATGCAGCACTAAGATGGTTTTTGGACAAATATTGCTTAATTAAACAAGTTTACATGAAATTTAAAAACTTGCACAGTAACCTTGCACCTTTTAGGCCCGGTTGACACAGGTTATCTGCAGAAAAAGTTGATTTGGGGTTTAGTTATTCTTTAAGGTTACCTTAGCTGAAATCTGACTGGGCTTTACAGTCGCTTTAACTCAACAAATGAAGTGTTGTTTTTGAATGTAGCCAAGATACTCTCACCGCCAGATCATTTTGTAGTTCTTCTGAGGACATTTCACTGACCAGAGTCAGGCAAAGACATAAACAGGTGATGCAGCTACGGCTTATTTTATTGTTCCTAAAACAGTGTTCTCATAAATTACTGTAAAGCTTTGATGCTGCGTTTATATTAAGACAGACCCAGCTTTGATTAGAAGCTAGCCTCTGTTTTCAGGAAAGTCAAATCTAATAAACAAAATAAAAACACTAAGAAAGGTTAATGTTCCAGGTAAGATATTAACTGCTCGAAACTTTTCAGCAGAACTTCATTTCAAAAAAACTATCTGTAATATTACTTTATGGAAAATAATTATTGGCTAACCAAGTAACAAGATAACACAAGTTGCCGTGAGCACAGATGCAAAAACGATCAGGCATGGATGATATAAAAGAGACACTAGTGATGCTGTGGTGGCTTCTGGACAAGGAGCTTAACTGGAATTTGCCCCCCCAAATCAAATTCAGCCCAGGGCCCCAGCACAGCCTTAGACTGGCACTGAAATTGGCTTGTTGTTTTAGGCCTTAATGACCTTAATATTTATCTTAAAATTTTAAAGTGCACATTAATCAATGTTAGTACATCTGTCCATCATATAATGAATTTCCATTTGTTGTCCCTGGCAGCAATAAAACATGTCATGTAATGCAACGCTTCTCGTATCTGTTCTGTATTCACAGGTGGTGTGCCTAATGTCCGCTGGACTCCTGTTTGTGGACAGCTACACACTTTTCAAGAAAATCACATTCAACAAATTAAGAAAGGAAACACAGAATCAAATTAATGAATAAAAACTGCATAGTTATTGAAAAAGCATTAAAGGAGGCTACAAACCTCACCTGCTGAAGAGTTTATCTGTATTGTATTTGAGACCATTTCATTCTTCTCAATGTTTCTGCTGCTTTTTTCTACATAACACCAATACAAGCCCTTTTTGTGGAATGGTTACAATAAGTGAAATGTTTTTTCACAATAAGTCTTTAATAAAGCACATAATATATTATCTGTTTTTTTTTTTGAGAAACCTATCAGAAAATGTATCTGCTGTGATTCTTCATTTATTTTCTATTAAATAAAAGACAAAATACATGTATTGCTTAGTTTAGGGTTAAATATACTAATGTCATTTAGACATTTACTCTTCAGTGAATAACTTATCAATGTAATTAGCATTTTCTGCAATTTACACGGCAAAAAAACTAAATATAGGAAACTTGAATAGGAAACATTTATAACTGATGGGAATTTAAGTGACATAAAGGAATTAGGGGAGGAAAATTACCCTGATATAAAAGAGAAATGGAGTCCTAAGTGAATGGCTGCTATAGAGGGGTCAGATAGCAGTCATGGCATAATAAGTGATTAACAATCTGACAACAACCAGTAATAAATATGAAGATACATGTGATTGAAAATCCAAAAAGGGCATTACAGTGCCAGAACCCGCTGTTATCCAGTTATATGACACATTTATGGAGACGCTGACCTCCTTTAACATAATGTCTGGGCTTTAAAGTTCAGCTTTGGATCCTGAATATGGCACATCCGTTGACAAACTACCACTGTGGCGGTTATAAATGCATATATCCTGAAGAAAATGGATAAAAACTACAACCAGGCCTTTAAGACAATGTAGCACTGATGATGTCGTTTTGACCTTTGTTTAAACTAAGCATAACTAATTACACATTATGTGCAAAACTGCAATATGCAACTAACAAAACACTGTACGATTTGTTTTTCAGGGGTGCTAATGTTTTTAAAAGCGACGTGTGTGTTTTTTAAGCCATGCAAAATATAGTTTTTTTGTTTATAGAGATGTGATAAAAACCACCAGGCGCATATTTGCTAAGACTTATATTAAAGCTGCCCTATCGGTGACTTGTGGCATCCACATGTGTCTTAAAAGTTGTTTTTGGCCCAGTGTTGCTGATCTGTATCAATAAAGCTTTCCGTTGTGACTTAATGGGCTGGATGTTTCCTCTGAGGGGTCTGGGGGGCTGTGTGTTCATGCAGCTGCAGCGGGCATCACATTTCACATCTGGAGAAAGCAGATGTTTCGCTGTTTTCAAGTTCTCGCTGGGTTTCCTCGCAGATTTTATTTCCGTTTCCACCTCCTCCCGGCCTCACGCCCCCAACACGAACGGGTTTCTCTCTTTTTGTTTTGCTTTGCCTCGAACCCGACGCTTTAGCTCAACTTGGAGACTAAAGCAGTTTGACGAGAGTTGAATATTTCAACAATGGGGGACATCGAGGCGCCCACCTCGAGCCAGCGGAGTCGGTCCGTCCTGAAGTCGGTCCTTCCGAGCAAAGAGTTCGCTACTTCAAGGAAAGGAATGCTGCTTATTGCTGAAGTGGTAAGAAATATGAGAAGCGACCATGTCAGCAAATTAAATCTGTAATAATGGCTGCTGTTTTGCAGCAAATACGCACGAAGGCCAAAGTTTGCGAAAAAGTGTTGTTTTCCATCACGATTGGGAATGATCAACGTTACTTTTACTCTCCAGTTTGCTGTGATTGGTAAATTTAAGAGGTTACAACAGATTGCAACCTCATTTGGGGGTAAACTTATTCAGCTCAAAGCAAAGCCTCCAGACATTTCTTTTCCAAACAGTTTCCCACCTAACAATAACAGTCCATCTTATTTTGAAAGTGGTTTTCACCAATGCAGAAATTGATGCAGTGGTGTGGGATGGGGGCGTTGGGTGGGGCAGGAAATGATCATAAGCATTACATTTTAGGGTCTTTTTTTTAAATAAATGCACACACAAAGTAATATTTGCATGTTGTGTCATGTGACTTGTGCTCTAGTCAGGCTGCTGGAGAGCAGTCATCCTCCCTCGCAGTCACGTCCTACACATTTTGGCCTGGAGCACAGTCTGCAGAGCTGCAGCCCCCACTGTGATCACACACACATGAGGCTGCTTTACTGCTGCCACAGAGACTGTGATCTGCATTTGTCTAAAAAGGATGTGTCTGTAGAGGAAGTCGTATGTTTACAGCAGTTGTGGTTCTGTTGCAGCGGAGTAAAGACTTTAGGCGTTTCGGATACTTTATGGCTCTTGCATTGTGGCTAAATGCTGAAATGACAGATTATCTTCAAAAAGAACAACAGCAAAACTGAAAGCACAAATCTGGTCATAAATTGTGTCTGAAACTTTTTCATAAAAATGCATGTTTGTGGTTAGTGTTTGGATGGAGCAAATCTTGTAATTTAAACTCATATAAACAGTTTTTTAATTAAACACACATGCAATTATTAATAAAAAACACTGGAAAACTTTGGGTATTTCAAAGAGTTGTACATTGTGGCTAGTGTTTCTTACTCACTTGTACTCTGTGTCTCATCTTGTATTAACTTGAAAGTGTTTCAAACTGTGTTGAACTGAAGATAACTGTTTCTCTTTATGTGTCGCATTCTCAGACGAGTTGTTGAAAGATCCAGACAGCTGCAGCATTGCAAGGCCAAACTGAACAATTTGTTGAATTTGCGTTTCTCTCCTGCAGGTTTGCTCAAATTGCTAAAAATAAATAGTTCAAGAAAACCCAAATCAATTTTCATATGAATATTTCTTAGTGGGAAACTGTCAAGAAGGGTGTTTTTTATTTTAACTCTGGAGAATATTTAGTCATTGATCTCTGGTTTTTAGCTTCTCTGTTTTTCACAAGTTTTTTTACGTGGTGGTAAATAAAAAAAAAACATTCTGGTAGTTTATTTAGGCCTTATTTTATTTTTTATGCTATTTTAACACCCAAATATCTCCTAATTTAGTATTAAGTTGTGGCACAACACTTATAGTTACTGGCAGATCTCAAAAGCAGATCTCAGGTCTGCCATTCCCAAGAGTTTTAGTCCGACTGATAACCTGCTGAGTGTGTCTTATTTCCAGTGGTTTCATCGAGTAGGTAGACCAATATTTTTTTCCAATAGGTTTCCCAGATGCCATCAGACCTGGACGTCGGAAGGCATCCTTTGGGATAAATAAAGTATTTTTGAACTGAAAGTGTGATCCCCTTGACAAGTTTGTTGATACAGTTTTATTCCCTTTTACACAAATGCAAAGCTGAAAGAAACTGATTAAATGAAACATAAAGTGGGAAATGTGTGGTATAAACTGAAGAACAAGCAAAGTATAAATGTATCCATTACAGACTGTCATCATCAGCATGACTGTCACAATAATATGGGGATATAAGTCATTGTCCAGACTGGAATGAGTATACAGCAAAAAACTGCACTGATTTAAAAAAAAAAAAAAGAATTTATTTTGGATTTTTTCAAATTCATACAGGTTCGTACTTATTAAAGGTTCAAATATATAAATACATCCCAACTAACATTTAGTTATATGTTGCTTACCAAGTGGCCCCTTACTACAGACTCTTTGTAATCATTACTTTTGGCTGGATATTTGACCCCACAGTTTAATTAATTAGTGGTTTCCAAGCACAGACTAAGTTTGTAAACATATTAAAAATTATTATTATAAGGTTTAAGCCAGGGCTTAGATTTTTGGAAGAATCTGGAGGGAGTTCTACTTCTGCATTATTTTGAAAAATGCTGACAGACTCTCGACATGATACCACCACCAGGACAGCTGACAGCCTAACCTGTCAGGGCATTCTGTAACTATAGAAGAAAGTGAATTAATATTAACTATTTTAAGACCATTTGGGACTTTTTAATTTATTAAATTGTTGCAGTTTTGTCTTTTGTCCAAATCATTTGTAATTTAGTCTTCTGTTTAGATTTGAGCTCCAAATGCCATCAGCCAAACCTCCCTTTAGCAGTTGAGGTTCTACAGTAGTGTCTTTCATTCACGGCCGCACATCTCAAGCCCAGATCCGGTGTGCAGGTGCAGCAGTGCGGACGCGGTTGGTAGTGACTTTTCATCTAGAGCAAGTTACAAGAGCAGCGCAGCCACTAACTTTAACCTGACATCAAACGTTTCCTTTCAGACCTGTTCTAATTATAACTTCCACAAGCACAGATACACAACTATTCACCTGCGGCGCAGTGAGCATTTTATACTTTACGGGAGTGGATTAATGAACTCAAAGTCAGAAATAGGGTCAGATGTATTTTTGGATGGGTGTTCTTTATCAAAAAGTATAAAAAGGATTCATGTAACTTACATATTACACTAATGTTTGTCTTCATAAACATGCCTTTTTTTGAAAAAATCTATTCTTGACCATATCTGATTGTTGGATGGCCCAGTTCTGGGACCCTCCACCATCATGGGCCTGGGACAACATCTGACTCACTTCTGTTCCTAGCACCTTCCAGTTCATGGCAGGTTTAAGGTGTTGGTGGTTCCTGGGTTGTTCTAGAACATCCTGACCAATCTTCTTTGATTTGACAGCTTGGGTCTTCTATCAGACCGTGGCAGAGTGGTAACTCATTCACATAGTTTTAACTTATGTATTGTACAATTGTCTGATTGGATTATCTTGAAGTCTGCAGATATTGGGAAATGGCGTCGAAGGTCTTATTAAGTTTACATGAACCAAGATTTCTCCTTCTTAGATTTTCATTGGGTTCCCTGGAGTTTTCCTTTCTTCTGAGGAGTGGTCAATCCAATTAGGACTTTCATACCATTTTTATTTGTGCTAGCAAAGATAAACTAATGGCTATAAACAATCATGATCAATAACAAGAAGTCAGTGGGCCTTGGGGAGTTGAAGGGCATCCTAGAACCTTTAGCGTCACTTGTTGAAAGGCTTAGGTAGATAACAGAAGGGTCATGAAGAATGCAGCTAAACTGTGATGTGTTTTTTTACTTCTGGGTTTACAACTTTTGAGTGAAACTAAAAACCCTGAAATACATTGACAGCAAGTTTTTGATTTAATAAACTGTTGACTTAAAACTTAAAATGACTTTCATCTTCTTAGGGTTTGGCACAGGAATGACTTGTAGATTAGACAGGATTTAAATAATCTTGTTGCAAAAATGTATTGTTTAAAAGGTTTTTTAGATTGTTTTATTTCCTGCTGTGGCACAACAAGATGATCTAGTCTTGACCCAGTAACCCAGTGAATTTGATCAAATCTATTTTGATCTTGTTCATTAAGACAGCTGAACAAATAAAGATAATTATCACTTGGCTATGAGTAAATGAACTGAATCTGTGATAATCTCTTACTTTTTACTGTCAAGTTTCATTTGTAGCTCAAAAGGAAACATGACCCAGCACGTAGTAGAGCATGCAGTCAAACTTCCCTGGAAGTGTAGTCTTCTCGCTGCTCAGAAGGTTTTTTTTTTATTCTTCCCACAGTTTGAGTTTAGCCCCCCAGGCGGGAGCAGGAGAGCTACCCGAGACAAAGACAAGATGGCCGGGAATGTATAAGATTACAACGTCTGAACTTGCTTTCATGTGCTCTCACTGTGTCCATCTCCTCCTGTCGAGGCTTCAAAGCTGAGACAAGCTCAGTCTACTTGCAGAGTGATTAACTCCTCTTTCATTATTCCAGATTTTGTTTGCACGAGTGTGTTTGTGTTCCAGAGACACAAGGAGGGATTCAGAGTGCAAAACTTTGAGAATAAACATTGACTTAAACAGCTGTATCTCCCTTCAGGATGTGGGTCTGAAGCTGCAAGTCACTAAAGCTTGCAACTTTAAGGCTGTGCAACAGTTCCCAGGGGGAACAGATCAGATAAGATGAAAGCACAATTTGTATTAAAAAAACAAAACTTGCCTCTAATTTTAACAAGAAATGTAAAAAAGACAGACTTTTGACTTAGATTTTTCTCTGGCATTGAGATTCATTTTCTCCTCTTCACAGGCACTTTCCTTTATATCCTTTGTGTGTTTTGCTGCATCAGAAGCGGCAGCCTTTGTGACAGTCCCCCTGCTGGCGTTCCTGGCTACTATCTTCTTCTTGTTTGCCTACTCCACCAAATTCAATGAGAGGTTTAAAGGCTTCTGCTTTCCTCTAATGGTGAGAGCAGTTTTTATCATCCGTTTATTGGACCCTGGGCTTGTGTTTCTCATTATTTTGTTTTTTTCTCTTTAAGGACTTCATAAGGTGTGTGATAGCCTCCATTATCTTTTTCATCATCTCTATCATGGCAGTGTCCAAATACTCAGATGGTTCCTCTAAAGCTGCTGGGGTAATGTCTACCTTTACATCAGCAAAATATAAAAAGTGATATTTTAAGTAAATGTGTTACTTAGGCCTCCTTCACACCAAACTAATTTCTTAAGGAAATCAGCCCGAATGAGGATGGTCTCTGCAGGCCTTGGGCAGGTCTTCTGCTGAACATAAACTCATTGCATGTGCAACCATGTTAGAGTTCTCAGACTATTGCACAAAACCTCTGTGGTAAAGTTGTGGTGCCTCATTACCATTATGGCAGGATGTTGGGATCCTGGGTGCTGCTTGGTGGAAGTCTGGCAGTGCCAGTTGTGTTTTTTCTGTGATTTGTGGACTGGGCACACTTGAACGGCATAGTCATCAGAGAATTTGAAGGAGGACTGGCCTGATTGACCTCATGCCAACCTAAACACGCACACACCTGGCTTGAAACAGGCTTTTGGCACTATGGCACAGCTCTGCCTACAAAAAAAGGATTTCACCAGCAGATAAAATATTTGATCTACTGGCTCCGCACAAACACACAAATTTATGTACACGTATATAGGAGTCCTTCTAACTGCACTATGTGCATAGAGCAGTGTACATGGTTTAAGTTATTGCGCCTTATGGTCCACCCAGCAGTGCACAGCGCACTGTATAGAAAAACCCCTCAACTGTAACACGTTTAAACTGATGGTGGAGGCATAGAATCTCCCCACATATTTAATAGAGAATTTCAGAGAATATCAGGAAACATTCTACCGCAAACATGACTTGTATGGTGATAGTATTGTGTATGTTGTCCAAGAATGCTGCAGGGAAAAACTGTGCTGAATCATGCTTGCCTTAACACTAAATTTGCCACAATCCAGGAGACCATAAGGTGGCTTAATGTGTTGAAAGAGGGCCTTTTCAAATGAGATACACTTTGTTTACAGGCTGCTAGCTTTACCCGTTTGCTCACTGTACTCACATCTGATGTTCTTTTATTTCAGATCTTTGGGTTTATCGCCACTATTGTTTATGCTTTAGACTTTTATCTCATTTTTAATGAGCTTACTGGTTTCCTAAAACAAGGAGGGGAGTCCAACGAGGAGCCTTCAGGACAGAGAGGTAACAACACAGACAACCGTGGAAAACAATGAGATCATATGAAATGTGTTGCATAGGGGACAGGTACTCCATACAACACTTTACATTTACCATGCAATATTCAAGCAGATATGGATTTAATTATTATTTAGAGCAGTGGTCCCTAAAGTTGAGGATGGAAAAGCAAGTGGCTGGTCTTTATTACTAGTATATTTCTAAACGATTCCAAATGTCGTGTTTTTGTACCAGTTCACTTATATAGCGCCAATTCACAACAAATACTATCTTTAGGCACTTTACTAGCAAAATAAAACTCAATTTAATCCAACCATAAAGACAGATTCAAAGTCCATTACATACATTCCAAAAAATAAAAACAATCATAAATACATGATCGGATAAAAGTAGTATAATGGTTGCTGAAACTGTATGTGTTCTCTTGTTTCACTGGCTTACTTACAATATTTATTCATCTAAACTATTTATAGCTGACTTACAAGTTTCCACTACTGTGAACTTGCTTGTCAGACACTGAAACATTCGGCAAATGAAGCTTTGTTTCCCCTTTTGATGCGCTCTTCTCTTCAACTCGCCTTTTAGGTTCTCTGTAGGACTGAGGTCTGGGGCCTGCGATGGCCATGGAAGAATGTTTATTTTGTGAACCATACGTTTTAGATCATTATCCTGTGAAATAACCCAATGACTTCCTATTTACAGATTTCTGGTAGAGTCCACCAGAGGTTTTTTTTGTCTTGGTATTTCAAAGAGTCATTGATGCGATATACTCTGCCTGGAGTTTTTGTTGCAGAAACGTTTAGTCAGAAGAATTAGTCTCATCCAACCAAAGCATGGGGTTACAGTTAAAGTCCAATTAGTTTTATACTTAGATAGTGGAAAGCTTCCAACATACATAATATTAGTTGCATATTAGTTAAGTTCTACCAGTGTCAAGGTGGGCATACTTCCTTCCTTCTATAACTTAAGGTTAGGCTTATTTAACCAGTGCATTTTCATAACACAGTTTTTACAGAGCAAACCCTTCATCCATTCATGTGTAAATGTTGAGGTCTGATGAGACAAGGGGTCTGTTAGCTTATTCAAATACTGATGGATTTGTAACCAGTTTTCTAGTGGCTTCTTATCATTGACAAACTTTTTATATGAAAAAGGATGTATTGCACCATTTCTTGCAGTACTTTAGCTGACCACACAGAAAAAATATGTAATTTAACTCAAAGTTTTGTTGTTTTTTTAGAAGACATTTCAGACTCAGACTCAGATTGAAACTCACAAGCAGATGTGTTCAATCCAAACTTTTGAAGAAGTGACCACTGCTGGGATGCCATCAACGAAGGCCTGCAGGAATTTCATCATTTTACAATGTCTCACTGATATAGTAAAAAGCATAAATCAAGATTTCTCTGTAACACATCTCACAATACTCTGAACTTTGCATTTGGTTTAGAAAACAATGGAACTAGTAGCCTCTTCAGTTTTGTCCTTAAACCTGTATTCTGTTAATTATCCTAACCCATTTTAGGGAACCATTTGATTCGATTTGCTTCCCTCATAATGCTGTGAAACGGTGCTGTCTCAGTTCACTGAAAATATCTGAATGCTTAAACCTAACAAGGATACATAACCAACAAGGATTCTTGGGAATTCTTTGCTTTAAGATGCAGAAGTGTGCAAAGGTCTTGAGCCAGTCCTCATTTTTTGTTAAATTTTGCTTTGTTTGGTGGAGACTTTGCTGTAATTTTTCTAAACCTGTTAATACTTTCACATTAAAATATACGAGAAATCACGTATAAAGTTACAGTGTTACCGATAAAAACCATCATGATTGGATTGTGCATGTAGTTTTTTCCTAATATTTTGAGATTAATGTTAGCCTATCTTTTTGTGTATTTCCCTGGTTGATTGTTTTTGTATAATCAAAAGAAATGATGCCACTCTGTCTAACCACAGACTCTATAAAAGATACACCTATATACAGCCGATGTGTCAAAGCCTGACAGTCAGCATGACCTGTGCTCAAGTTACAGCTTATCTGCTGCATGTACTTCTGCATTTTAGAAAGGTTAAACATAACCCATGGAAGTAATTCTGTTTCTTAGACATGACATCTTCCTGGTAAACACACTTTTGTAAATTCTCTGTATCTGTTTACAGCCACTACTGAGAAATCAGGTTGTAATATAAACTGCACTACATGAATGTCACAGTTCTGATGATGGAAAATAGGTATTAGCACTTTTTCCAATGTGGAATTTCACTGATGTATGTATAAGAAATTTGGGAACATATTGGAGCATTTCTTTTGTCTCTGTACAGATGCCCACTTCTACCAAACTTGCATGTTCGCATTTCTTTTACAAGGTTTATAAATATTAAATGTTTTTAATGAATTTCAGAAGACTTTTTTGTACCCCAAGATGTGAGAGAAAAACATTAGTATAGTTTTATTTACCCAATCCTATTGAACACAGCAAGAGATTCCTTTTATGAAGTGTTGCATGTCAAATCTTTTGTCTTTAATGTCATCTTTTTTCTTTTTTTGGAGGGCAAAACTGTTTAAATAAAAGGTTCTTTTTCAATACTTGCTGCCATTTTTAAACCACCACTATAAAGGATTGTGTTTCCAACAGTTTTAATGCTAATATACAAGCTGTACATAACTGGCCCTGGTGTAAGCCTTTACCTGAACCACACCAAATGAAAACTGAAGAAATTGCAAACAAATCCAGAAACAATCAAATAATTTTAGTTTGTCTCACAAATCCTTCATAACATTTTATAGCACAAAGTTATACACTGATAGAGAGAAGGAGCTGCAATTAGGTTGTTTTGATATTCAAATAAATGGCCAGCTTTATAGCTAAAAAGCATAATGCACTTGTATAACTTTGCTGCTGTACATGTGTTTATAGTGTTACTCAAGTGTAAATTCATTGATGAAGGTTACAAACATATATACAAACATAACCGTCTCTTACACAGTTACTTCAGTCACCAAACTAAGCCAAAAATAGCAAAAATTAAAGGATAATTAAACGGATAAAAAATAATTCAACATTTGTAATGCCATTTCTGTTTTTATGTTCAATTAATTATTAACAGTCACGCACCATCCGTGTCCTCGGAGGGTTATATTCTGGACAAATCATCCGTCTGTCAGATCGTTCTCAACATGCCTAGTTAGTTGTCCTGCTGTAGTAAAAAGGAAAAGCAGTTCAGATGAAAACCAGAAGATGGAGCCATTGAGTCAGTTTGGGCAATGTGCTAAACCTTACAGAGGTTTATCCCAGTTGTGATGTAGATTCACTAAAAATACTTCATTCTCAAAAGCAAAGATGATACTACTTTTCCAGACACATCTTCATTATTACCAGGGGAACACTGGCCAGAACAAAAAAGACATTTAAGGTTGACTCTGCTTTGTGCTCAGTATGCCTGAGCTTTCTAGCAGACGCAACATGGAGAGACACAGCGTTCAGGTCAAGGCACCCTGTGATCAGAATTTAGATGCTTTCTCAGTATCAAACAGGGAAAGAAAGGTATCTGTACCTGAGATACACCTTACAGCTTGAGGAGACTGATCTGAACCACCTACTAAAGCTTGGATTCGTTTTGTGGCCTAGACATGTCGCAGTAACTGAATCCTTGCTTATAGTTTTTGGTTAAAACAATATTTTATTAGAAAAGCAAGATAGATAATTGTATCTTTTGGATCAATGGGTGCTGAATAAATGGGATCAAATAAGTTGATTATGATGCACTTGCATAGCAAAAACAAAGTAAACTAAGGTCAAGACAAAACATTTGTGGTTGATAAAACAAATCATATTTAATATTCTTGTTCTGCTATTATATAGTTCTCAGTGACAATGTCAAATGTTTCCAATCATTTATAAAAACTAACCTCACATTACTTTATGAGTAAGGAATCCTCCTTCTGCACTGTTACTGTGTTACTGCTGACAGCAAAATCTTTTAGTGATTTTAGGTTACAAGTTAAAAGGCAACTATAAAATCAGCCAAAACAAACCAGTCACAATCATCAGAGATGACTATCTACTACCAGTCTTGTTCACATGAAGAAGCAAAAGGCTGCAGGATGTAACGATAAAGGGATGATTGCAATGCAGGTGATAGTCAGAGCTGCTCCTCCATGGATCCCATGTCCACAGTCATATTTTTTTTACTGCATACTTCACAGAAACCTGGAGGACACAAGCAAACTTAGAAAACTTCAATCACAGTGAAAGACAAAACTTTTGCAAATGTCACTACACTCTCCGGAACAGGGGCTGATGTAGAAGTCGGCCTTTTTGGCAGCTCTTACATGAAATGGAAGATGGTCTTTTCATTGGTTCACACCTTCAGTTCTGATCCAGTCTTTCATGTGAAAGTGTTTTATGTGATAAGGAATCACAAGTGACTCCTGAACCACATGGTCCTTCGGGCTGTAAAATGGATCTTGACTTGGCGTCAGAGCTGCAGGGGTCCAAAGCTGAACCAAGTTCAGAAGGCCAGAGCTATCTTCATCTTAGTCAGTCGCCTGTACGTAGCTTATTTGTCAGCTCTCACGCGAGCTCAGGTCGAGCCTCCATTTCTCCACGTGATGCAGTGCGCGCTCGCATGTACTCACTGGTCTGAGCAGCTGCCTGACACCCGTTGCCACTGCGCCACCTCCGTACCGCCAGGAAGGTGTTTAGGCTGTACACACCTGTCACCAGGAAGCCGAAGATCTGCATGCAAGTGGAAAGAGGAAGCAGGAGAACAATGTCTGAATTTCAATGGGAAACCAAATACCTACATGATTAAAGAGATCCTTAAGTTTGCTTCTGCCAAACTCTCAACTAGCTAACACTGTAAAATCTGCTGCTAAGATAATCCTCAGTAATAAAATGATACCTTTCTGAGGGCAAAGTTCATTTTTCTGCAACATATCTGTTTATTCAAAACCAGAATGACTTTCACATTTAGCTTTGATTGTGTGCAGTTGTATGACTGCAGGTGTTTTGGTCCGGAAAACTTACTACTGCTGCTATTTCAGATCCAGTGTTGTGGTTGATGCAGGCCAGAACAAGGGTTGAGAGGAAGAAGAAAAATGTGCTGGCAGCAGTGTTAACGAGGTCCTGCAGGAAGACAAATAGTAACACCCCCATTAATTAGTATTCATCTAAAAGGATTTAACTCACTAACTTTGAGGCAAAATATCACCACTACCTTACCTTTTTAATTTTCCATTTTAGGTTTAAGATGTTTTTCTTGTGTTTTCTACAGAGCCCTGTTTTTCTTTGTAAACGGTAGAACTGGTGATTTTAAAACGGAACCAATCGGATAAACCACTCATGACATTTCAGGTCGGTTTTCAGTGTCTATGGATTTATGTTACCTGTGCACCACTATATTAAGAAATAGGTATAAAGAGACAGAAGTTACATTTTAATATGGTTACTTCAGTACTTTTGTAATGCTTGATTGATGTCATGCTTTTTCTGTTTTTTTTTTTTTGTTTCTGTCATGTTTTCAAGCATCAGTTCTCTACTTGTCATTCCTGTTTGTTGTGTCAGAGATCTTACACCTTGTCACTCTCCAGCATGAAAAATCTCAACTCTGAGGACCATAACATCAGTCAATTCTAGCCCATTTTTCTTGTTGGGTTCTATGTCCATTTCAAGCTGCATCATATTGTTGCAAGACTGAACGTGGGATAGTAATACGCATGCTCTAATTAGCTTTTATGGGTTTCACATTTCATGCATCCCTTATTCTAATCTTCCAATAACCCAATTCCATAATGGTTGCCCTGGAAGCAGGTTTGGGACGTGCCCAACCACAGGGCTTTAAAATGGCAGTAGCTGAAATGTTTCACGATAAGATGTTCAGCAGAAAGAGGAAGTCAGAGATGTCGTGTGGTTATTTACTTTTAACTAACAGTGCATAATAGGCCACAATAGTGTCACAAAATCTTAAGACAAAAAGGAAGTCAGACATTTTGCAGCAATACCCTGTATGACTATGTGTGTCATAGTGGAACAGCAGGTAGTATGACAATATAAATACTACTGTACTACAGTTGACAGACAGACAGACAAATAGCTAGCTTACTTTAGAATATAAAAGATGTGCAATTAGAAAAACTGCCAAAGTATGAATTCATTGTGCAAAAGAGGTATCAATACTACACTTTTGGGGTGTGGTAAAAATGGCCACTATTAGTCAATTAAGAGACTAACTATTCCTCTTCCGGGTCATTTTGATATGCATTGTTTTGTTTTGTTGTTTGATCTCTCTGAAATGTTTCAATGGCCGCATGGTAGTGCAGTTAGTAACACTGTTGCCTTGCAGCAAGAAGATCCGGGGCTCGAATCCTGGCCTGAGGTCTTTCTGCATTGAGTTTACATGTTCTCCCTGTGCATGTTTTCTTCGGGTACTCCAGCTTGCTCCCACAATCCAGCAACATGACTATTAGGTTATTTGACCTCTCTAAATTGCCCTTAATGTTTGTGTGTGTCTTTTTGCTACTATTTTTACCCGTATCAGCCACAGAAACACATCCTGGATAATGTTGTTCTTCACTAAACAAAGAGTTTGCTTCCACCCTTCCAACCAACCAAACTGCTTCCTGGTTCCTCACTATGGCCATGAAAAAATAAAAGGACCAGGAGGTACAAGCAGAACACAGCTAAGTAAACGACCTACCTAATGTCTCATCTTATGTACACACCCTCTGGACACACATACTACACCCCTCACCTTTTTACACGAGAGGACAATTAATAGACACTCCTGTTTCATGTCCTCCTCTGTAGTTTTCAGCCAGGAAAGGGTTAAGAGCGTAACACTCTGGATCCCGGCCCTCGATATCAGATGGATGATTGTAATCATTATAGACATGGTCATATGACGCATGAGGCTTAAACAATAGCAATGTCCCACAGTGACCGGACTCACAGTTAAACATAAGAGCATGAATGCACTGCTGAAACACACAACTCAGCAGGGGAAAAAAACTGAAAATGTGAAACGCTTCACTAATCAGCTGTTTAATCAGTAGTCAGTATTTCCCCACATGCACAGTGGATGAACACCAGAGTTATAATAGAGACCTTTGACCATGAGCTTCCTACATATTTACCTTCCAGTGTCCCTGCTCTCATCTGCTGAAACGTTTCTTCACACCTTTAATTTTTGAGATCCAGTTTTTATATACCTACGTTATGATTGGCCTTTGTGCTTTGTTAAAATCAGTTTTCAACCAGGCCAGCTTTAGTAGCACAAGCAAAGCCAGTTTCATAAATATGTTCTCTAACTTTCCAATAAAAAAATAAAAGATTTCTTTTATGATCATTTTGGAGAATAACTGGATAGTTCTTATCTAGCCATACTCAAGTTAGACATTTATTTCACCAACTGCTTAAAGTCAATGAAGCCTTCAAGGTCAGCAGTTACACTGAAACGCTGTTAATTATGTGAAGCATGTAAGCTGAAAAGAGCTGTTTATCACTGCTTTAAAATTATGTTTTTGTGTTATTACTTCTATTCTTTTTTGTGAGATTTCAATATAAAATAACCTTGAATTTTGTTCAAAAATTTTTAAGGAAGCCCAACTGATCAAAACATTGATTCAAAAACAGATAAATAGATTTAAATATCAACTATTATTTAAATTATATATATATATATATATATATATATATTATATATAGAGCATATAAAAATACATTATCTGTCTTTATTTTTATGTTTTGTGTGTTTTTGACATTTAAAACTTAAAATTGGGCTTGCTATTTTGCTACATAAAAATATTCAAGTTAAACATTTTAATACTCTGAATGTCCCATTTAAAGTAGGGTATATATAATACAATGCCTTGCAAAAGTATTTAGAACCTCTGAATTTTTTCCCAATTTGACAAACAACAAATGTCAATGCATTTCATTTACATTTTATGTGATCAATACAGTTGCACATAATTGCAAAAGGAAACTGGCACAGTTTTCAACATTTCTATAAACAAATATAAAATGTAACTGTAAACTTCTAACACACTGGCAGAACTTCATGTATTCTTCCTATGTGCGCTGAACCTTTCAGGACTCTAGTTTGTACTTTTACAGGAGGTCGCTGCAAAGTCAGCCTAGCAAATGATCTATTTTGAGTTTGTAGGATACATGGTACAAAGCTTGGGTACAAAATAAGGGACTGTTTTATTCCTGCAGAACTCGTTAGCAGTTCCCTGTCACTGTATGTGACTGCTGTGCTCTCAGGTTTGAAAGTGGAAATACTCACTGAAGTGTAACTATGGAAACCCTAACAGCAGCAGCAGAGCGCTGCTTATGAAATCTATTCTCCTGACAGTTGCTGCAAACCTCACAGGGCCAGGGAGCCTTGTGCATGAATAAAATGATGAAAGAAGGTTTTTTCGTGTCTTTTGTCTGCCTGGGTGGTGGACTTCAATTCTCCAAACCAAGAAACCTTTTACTGGATTCCACTTCAAGTAAACTAAATAAAACATGTGAAAAGTGGTCTCTGGTCTGGACCGTTGACAGATTAACAACTGGTGAAATAATTAGAACCCTTAGCTGGTCCTTGATGTTTATTTACCGGGAGCTTTCATAGAATGAAAATGAACTATCTGCGTGGATCTTGGATCTTCACACTCGGTTGCGAACTGCTCCAGTGAGAGCTGTAGATTATGAGCTGATGAAGCCAATAGGACCATGTCATCCGCAAAAAGCAGAAACGCAATCCTACGGCCATCAAAACGGATCCCCTCAACACCTTGGTTGCGCCTAGAAATTCTGTCCATAAAAGTTATGAACTGAATCGGTGACAAAGTGCAACCTTGGCGGAGTCCAACCCTCGAAGGAAACGAGTCCAACTTACTGCCGGCAATGCAGACCAAGCTCTAACACTAGTCATACAGGGACCTAACAGCACGTATCTAAGGGCCTGGTACCCCATACCCCCGGATTACCCCCCACTGGATTTCCCAAGGGACACAATCAAACGCCTTCTCCAAGTCCACAAAGCACATGTAGACTGATTGGGCGAACTCCCATGCACCCTCCAGGACCCTGCTGAGGGTGTAGAGCTGGTCCAGTGTTCCACGGCCAGGACGAAAACCACAATGCTCTTCCTGAATCCGAGATTCGACTATCCGATGGACCCTCCTCTCCAGAACCCCCGAATAGACCTTACCAGGGAGGCTTAAGAATGTGACTCCCCTGTGGTTGGACCACACTCTACAGTCCCCCTTTTTGAATAGGGGGACCACCACCCTGGTCTGCCAATCCAGTGGAACTGCCCCCGATGTCCATGCGATGCTGCAGAGTCGCGTTAACCAACACAACCCTACAACATCCAGGGCCTTAAAGAACTACGGGCGAATCACATCCACCCCCGAGGCCTTACCACCGAGGAGCTTTTTAATCACCTTGGTGACCTCAGCACCAGAGTTTGGAGAGCCCACCCCAAGGTCCCCAAGCTCTGCTTCCTCAGTGGAAGACATGCCGGTGGGATTGAGGTCTTCGAAGTATTCCCACTACCAACCCACAACGTCCCGAGTTGAGGTCAACAAGCACACCCTCCCCACTGTAAAAAGTGTTGGTGGTGTACCTCTTTCCCCCTCTGAGACTCTGGATGGTGGACCAGAATCGCCTCGAAGCCAATTCATAATCTACAATTTTCAAAGTCATGGCAGTTTTCATTACATTCTGGACACAAAATATTTACTTCAAATTCTATAAAATCCTGAAACAACGAATGTGGGATCAGAAGCTAATGAAAAGTTGGTACCACATTGTGGTAAAGTGGTATTTTACAACTTGTTGGGGAATCTCATCAGCTCTATAATAAAACACTTTTAATTGTTAGTTAAGGATTGGATTAGATTGCAATAAATATAGATTCTATAAGACACAATTTGTGATCTCTGACATAATTGTATCCTTTGTAAAAATTAAGAAAAAACAAGTTTCAGTGTTTGATCTGGCATCTATATAAGACCCAGTTTAGGAACTACAGGTTCGAGTTCACTTTTCTAGAAGGGTCCAAAAGCCAAAAACGTATTATTTTTTATTTGGTTGGGAATTTAGTATGTATTTATCTGCATGCACCATTGGTGACTCAAAACAAAACATTCAAAGAGATGGATAAAAGTTTTTATTTGGCAAATCAAAGATAAAGAAAGTTATCTAAATAAGAACGTCTACTATATTATAGAGATTGTGATTTTTATTGTTTAGGCAATAGAATAACGAAGATAAACTGAAAACTCAGTTTTCTATTTATTTTTCTTTCTAAACTTATCCAGACAAGGAAAAAGTATTATAGATGGGCAACAAATTCAGGAAAATTTCAGGAAACTTCCATGAGAAGAAATAATAAAAATTGTAATCTTTCCATGGGAATTTAATGGAAATTGGGCATAATTTAAAATAACTGTACCATATCCAAATGGATATCTATTAAATATTTTTCATCTTGGACAGACATACATGTGATATTTGTATGCTAAAGATTAACACCATACATTGAAAACTTACCCAATGATAAAATCAAAACTCAAATGGGTGAGTAGGCTTGTGCTCTGGGCTCAAAAATGTGACCCAGTAGCCCAGGCTTCAAATCATCTGAATGCACAGTGCATGTAGAAGGCATGGCCTCAATACCCTTGTGGTATGCAGTGTGCTATGTGTATGTGATTAAGGAACAGCAAAGATATACTCTTACTATACTCAAGTGTTTTGCATTGAATGTGGTTGCTTTAGTCAGGATCTTTTTTTTTAGTCAGGAGCTTTATTTAAAACCCATTAATAGACCAACCTTTAATATTTACTCCCAAAAAAAGTGTCCAATTTTATTCTTAGAATTTTGACTAAGGCACCTTGAAAGCAATGAGAGCGATCAATGACATTAGGGGGAACAAGGAACCCAGACTCAAACCATCACACTGGTTTGCTATGTTCATGTAAAATAATTATAAAATTACCAATAAGAGCAAGGATCCATTCTGAAAGAAACTGGGCTCGACACTAAATGAGTGCTAAATCACTGTGGCGTGACCATCAATCTGAAACACCCAAAGTTCAGTCATGCATTGATTTTGATTAGATGCTGTCTGTTCTCAGAACAAACAACTAGATCATAATAGGTGCACAGCCAAACTAACCAAAGTGCTGCTCTCTTTCTAAAATGAGACTAACAGAGGGTTCCCTCTCTCTGTCCCTCCCCCTTTTTGCTCTTAATGTGTCTGATTCCTTTGATATTAGCCTATTTCTTTTCAGAATCTCTTTGTGTGGCTCTTATTTGGCTATGATCTAGAAAACTAATGCACCAGGTGGTCTAAATCGAGGAGCTAGGCTCTCAAGTTTACCATAATCACTTGTAATTATCAAATGACTTCACAGCAAAGTCCCAGGATTCAATTAATTTCCTTGTGGAAGGAGTGGGAGTTCAGTCAAGGCCTACTGCCCTCTTGGCTGCCAAAGTCATCACAAGAGTTGAATTAAAACAATAAAATCTTGCAGCACAATTAAATCCATGACCAAATCACACACCAGCTCAGGCCCACAGAGGACTACTGTCAGATCCTGCAGTTGGGAAAGCGAGAAAGCATAGCAGAAGGGTTAACTGTTGTTAACTCCCTCAAATTGCATTCATAGTGAAATTCCCAGAGGCCTAATGTGATTGAGGCAGCTTTGAACTTTGCAGACATTCTCAGCATGAGGCTGAGCCGACAGTCAGGAAAACAGCCGAGCATTGTGGGTTCATGTGACGTAACAGTTTGGAGCCAGAGCAGAACTTGTGGAATATGGAAAGCAACACCTACACCTAATCTTTCTCTGATACCCAGAATAAACTGGTGTTTTTGTTTTGTATGTCTTTTTTGGCAAAATATTAAAGACCTTTTGCATAAACATACATACAGTTCATGCAGCAACAACCCAAGAATCAAGCCTTTAAAGATACATACGACACAATGCATGTTAATTACATGTTTAGAAACTATTTGCTGCATTCTTGATTAAAAAAAACAAAAAACAGTGAATTCATCCAAACTGCATTTAGTTAAGCCACGGATAACAAAAAGTGAAAAGTATCAACATGGGGATTTTAGATTATATGCACTGTAGTAGTCTAACATGTTGGATAAAATTCTTAAAATCAGCACTTTTTAATTGACTCTGGCCTCTCGAAGTCTGTAAAAAAGCTTTGGTATACTTCGTCCATAAAAGCTGAAGCCAGAGCCCACCTTCTCTTCATGTTTGAGGTGGAACACTGCATGAGGAAAACCATGAAGGAATCCGATATCTGTGGTTGGGTTTGGACATCTGACTTAACTGCATTGCCACGAAATTCACTGTAAGCTGAGCGGCTCCTGGAAATACTGTTGGAGACAGTTGTGCTACACCCCTGTGGAACATACACACACACATATACACATGCAAACGCTGGTGTGCAGGCAATACAGGAACAGGATCTGCAGGAGAACACCAACCAGCTCATTTGCTTACAGCTGACTAAGCAAGTCGTCAAACTAGGCTCGCCAAACCAAAGACTTGCTGTGAGAATTAAGCTTTAGTGTTTTACTACATGCAAGACTCCAACAACATGATCCTGCATAGAAGTAAAGCTTAAGTAGTGCAGTTTCTGTTATAAAAGTAAATGCTTTAGGGTTGTCAAAATAATGTATATTTCAATGAAATGAATACTGAAAACATGAATTCTTTAAAGATACTAATCGGCATCAGAATCAATATAAACTGAGTCATTTTCATCCACTGGTAACTCTGGTAACATGAAACATATGTCCGGAGAAGACCGTATTAAATGGAAAGGCAACTGGAAGAGCATCATTCTGAGATATTCTGCCTATAAGGCTGAATGATGAGGATTAGCCCTGATTCTAGCCATGCTCCAGAGTGGGGATTACAAAGCAGAGTACAACCTTGGCGAAACATTGACGCTCTGATGTTTGAGAGGGATACAAAAAGGTCAGAAAAGCTTCTGTATCTGCAAAGTGAAGTAGTAAACATGCTGGACATCTTATGCTTGCATCATCTGTTTAAATATTAGCATCTTACAGCCGGTTAACAAAGCTAAATATGGGTACAAAATGGTAAAGCGGCAAAACGTTCAGCACAGCCTCCTCAGTACTCCTCTGTTCAGTAATAAAGGAATTAAAGAGCAATGTGGCAAATAATAAAACAGAAAACATTGAAGAAACGGTGGACCCAGACTGAAGCTGAAAGTTAGAGCAGAAACCATTCTGATCACATGGCAACCATCACTGCTGAACACCAAAGAAAATATGATACAAAATTACTAGAAACACAGAAACTAAACAGGGCTACTGCTGAATACATGATTTACATCATTTTTCTGACATTTGGCAAATGAAATAATTTTGGTAATCCTAACTGAGCTAAAACAGTAAATGTAAAAGTTGAAGAAATATGCTTTTCTATAACACTGTATATTTACAAGTACAGATGTAAATTTAAACACATTTCCAGCATGTTGGTTACATCTTAGCTTTTAGTTTTGGTACTACATCCAAAAGTTAACACAAGTCACCCTACTAGCCCCAATTGGGCATTTTATCCAAATCCATGACTTCAGGACATAAGCCATGTTGAATCATATACT
This sequence comes from Crenichthys baileyi, assembly GCA_036173005.1. NCBI lineage: Eukaryota > Metazoa > Chordata > Actinopteri > Cyprinodontiformes > Goodeidae > Crenichthys > Crenichthys baileyi. The sequence continues at coordinate 185,932 of JAHHUM010002414.1, forward strand.
GCATGTATCACTGTTTACAGTAGGCTAACCTGAGTGCTAACCTGGGTGCTGGGCTAACCTGTAGCTTCAAAACTCATCAGACACCAGCCTGCGCTTTCCCCTCTTTGTACATACCGTCAGGTTCCAGTTAACTTGAGGAACCTTGATGTGAAGGTTAATGCAGAAGATCAGGAGAAGAACTCCCGTCACAACGAAGGAACTGCAGCTGACAAACTCAAAGAAGTAGACCCCTGCACAGGGAGAACACATCATGATGGTCTCAATGCAGATAAAACCGATGAATGACAGGACCTGCAGAGATCGGGAGAACAGAAAATATCAAGTTTAAGTTTGGAGAAAAAGGACATCCTGGGTGTACAATGTTGGATAATGTTTATTGTTAGCCTTTGCCTCATTAGTCCATTTAGATTAATTCATTCTGCATAGACTTGGAAAATCATGGCAAAAAGTCTCTCATGCAATGCTGCCTTAAATATGCAGCACCCTGTTGCATTTCTGCCATGCATTTCAATGGCACAGGGAAAACAACCCACTAGCATAACATTCCCTAAAATTTTCATATACCTATCCAAAAATGTCACCCCATGAGAGTCACAATTGTGAAACTTCATTTATATCCTGCACATATATACCATCGCTAAAAGGAATACACTACAAGTCAAAACGTTTGTCATTCAGTGGTTGAAATTTTACATACTTTCTCTAAAAACGGTGTCAAAAACAGTAAAAACTTTCACATTTTTGTTCAGGTTTTTATTAAGAGAAGAGTAAGAATAGTTATTTTGGGTTCTCTTAATTTACTTACAGATTTGTCAAATAGTATTACACATTTGGTCTGATTTGCTAAGAAGAAGAATATTTCCACTAGCAGTGCACATAGTTTTTTGTGTTCTTGATTTTTAAGTATTTGATCATTCTTCTTTGAAATTACATGTATCTAGTTGACCATTGTTTTGGTGGCTATCCATAAGAAAATCATTTCTTTCCTTCAATCACAAAGGTAAACATGTGGAACCTTGTTAGAGAGTGAGGCATCATAAACTCTATACCAGAAAATTTTAAAACAAAATTTGACACCCTATGACAAAAAACTAAAAACATATGGCCAAAACCAGACGAAACATTTTGACTAATTACAAAATCAACTCTGTTCCATGCCAGCCTCTGGCATCAAACCTTCACATATGGGGTGAGCTCATGAAAAGAAAGCATAAGAGGAGTTAGGAACCTGGAAGATCTAGAGGTTGTGCAAAGAGAAATGGATAAAGAGTCATCTCGCTATGCTCCGGCCATGTGAAATGTTACAGGAGAAAACAAAGGCACAACCTCAGGTTACCTAGTGACCTTCATATCAGTGTATGAATGTGAGTGTGACTGGGTGAATGTACCTATAGTGTAAACCACTTTGAGTCAAGTTGTGAAGAGAACTGTAGATTCCTCCCTTTGCTGGGATAATCCTGTGTAATCCAGTTTGGGAAATGCATTTTAGTAAATAATTGTCTTAGAAACATTTACAAAGTATCAAATGAATTAAGTCTGATATTTCTGTACTGACCAAGGGCAAAATTTATTGCTATTTGTAGGATCTGCGGTATCCTATAGAAGCCTTTAGTATCAGATTATAGATTTTTGGGTGATGATATGGTTTATGATGGTACTGATTGTTCAGTAAAGATCATAAACTCCTTAATGAGATGCAGGTTGATTGTAGGATCCTTTACTGTATTCTCAAACAGAAAATAATGAACCTTCAAACTGCTGGAAGTAAAGGTTTACATTAGTAAGGTTCTGGTACTGACAACCCAGCGACCTTAGGGTTGTTTGAGCAGAATTTGCATGTAGGCTGCACTGAAGATCTGCATATCTATGGGTAAGCGCATCGGGGGAATTGCACAGACAAGAGCTTAAGGATGTGGACAGCTCACCTTTTTAAACTTTTGACTGGAATAAAAAAAGAGAACAAAAATATGTGATATCCACAAACACAAATCAGAGGGGAAAACGTTATATTGCAAAACTGGTCTACTTTTTTCACACTCCAATCTTATGCCTGATTTACACAGCAAGATTTTTAAATTGTCAGTTGATTTTCAAAACCTTAAAGAATCCAAATTTGACAATAAAAAAATCATAGATATAATAGGTTTAGTCCAACAGTGTGTGGTGTACACATAACACACGAACAGATTTCACACACGAATATTCAGATGTCAGACGAGAAATCTCACAAACCCTCTCGAGATTAAACGTGAGTTCAGAGTAATTCCCCTCCATGTTTCAGTCAGCTCGCTTTCTGATTGGCTGGTCGTCACATTCAACAGATTTCATGAATCTCAAAACTGCGTCTATAACTATACAGCTCAGCTTTGATCAGTCTACTCGTACTCGTCATCTTCTGCTTCGCGGGGGCAACAGACTGAGTAGAGACACCCAGACTTCCCTCTCCCCAGAAATCTCCTCCAGCTCCTCTGGGGGGAGCCCTAGTCGTTCCCAGGCCAGCAGAGAGACATTCCCCTCCAGCGTGTCTTTGGCCGTCCCCTGGGCCTCCTCCCGAGGGAGGTGTTCCAAAACTGGGACTGTAGGTTATTTGAATTCCACAAATTCTCTAACACAGTTCAGCATTCTCTAACAGTTTTTAAGATGACAGCAATAAAATATTCCTTTCTCTGAAACAATTGTGTGTAAAAACTAAAAGAAAGTTTGGTATGCATTTATTTTGATAGAAAGAGAACAAAGACCATCTGATTTCATTCAGGCCAGTTTAATCTCAATGTTTGACAGTGTTCAACAAAGCCAAAAACCTTTATTCACTCTTTCTGTGAGGTCTGCTGGAACTGTGAATGATTGTAAATCTCTTTTTCTAAAACTGGCTCTTAATTTCCAGTCATTACACCAGTCCTTGATTTTTCGATGCCTCTTATTGCTGATTTATTGCTTATATGGTCAACCTTGTATTTTCTTACTTATTCCTTTTATTATTTTGTTATTTGTATCTTCTATTTCCTTTCTTATTCACCTATACAGAACTTTGGTTGCCTTTGGTTTGTAAAGTGCTTTATAAATAAATAAAAGATGATCCTCTCTTCTTCTTCAGCTCCGACAAAAAAGATATCTGCCTTGTGGAAGACCTCTGTATATTATAAAATATTATTCAAATATTTTCTCACCGTTAAAAATAAAGAGATACAACAATATGTCCATCAGTGACATAAAAAGAAAGAGAAAAGACACAACAAAGGTCCTCGGCCAACAACCGGGAGAATAAAGGTTTTTTTCAGCACATCTGTTTTGGCCTGAAGTTGTGTGTGTAGTTGGACGGCAATCCTTCTGTGACTGCAACATAAGTGCAAGGAAAGAAAAGTGGGCTGCAAGATGATGTCATGTCTCAAGAGGAAAGCACATTGCTTCCACAAGGTCTCTGTGTAGCAGGTGTCAGGCGTTCACAGGGGAGCTGAAGGAAACAGAGGGGGCTTATTGCAAAAGGACCATGCTGAATAATAACATAATGATTTTCATATCAACCCTCACAGATATGCATCTTGTTTTTATCATGTGTTTAAATGCATGATCATCCACACCAGCTCTCTTCTTCTCCCCCCCTTTAATTGAAGGCATGCACTAATCATTAGGATTAAACACACTAGTTGGGTTTATGGACATATTGGATGCTGATCCCGTTCTTACACGCCATCTGTTGTGAAGCGGTCTAACTAAGCGACATTATATGCTACACCTCAATGAAACTGAGACCATCTCCTCAAAATGTAGAATGTGCTTTAACACTTATTGACAATATGAAAGCTGGTAAATTCAGTGTACGGTAGTTATTGTCTTAATTAAATATTTCAACCTCTAAAAACTACGATTTTCCCAAAAGATGGTTAGAGAAGTCTCTCTCATTGGAAATAGTTCCTTTACACCCACAGATAAAAAAACATATTGCAATATATAATTAGGGTTTGTTTGAATAATACTTGAATAAGTGGAAATATGCTCTCATATCATCAGCGTGGTCTGTTTGGGCATGAGGCCTGCAGGGAATCAAATCCAGTTCAGTAGGAGCATTGTAAGACCCTGAGGAGTTTTAGATTATTAACAGTGCGTGAAGGTCACGAGGCAAATATGGGCTTGCTGACCCAGTCATAGCACAAAGACAAAGGCAAGCCTGCGGCCAAAACAGACAGTGCTTGATTAGATTACGTGCCACTGCAAGGCTTTTCTGATCAGCATGGGTCAGGTTTAGTCCATGTATTCATTTTATGTAGGAATAGAGAAATTGAGGGTTTGAATTTTATGGCTCCAGGGTGACAAGAAGACAGGTTGGTTAGCATGTGCTGCCAAGGGGCCCTCCCTGTCCCACAGCCCTCATCGGTAACTATAAAATTTTCTTAATAAATAAACATTTTTATTTTCTTAACATTTCATGCTACAAGAAATTTCATATTTCCTTCAAGTTCAACAGATAGTTTTTCCAAACTCAATGAAAAAACATTTTCAATCAGCGTCATTTCAACATTAACCAAAATAATTGAGATTAGAATTTGTTCATAGCTGAGCAGCCCTAATTTTATCATTTTTAAAATATTTTAACAAAAACAGGACCAACATGAAATGGATTATTCTACACCAAATAGCAATCTTTTAAAACATACTATTTCCAATCCTGGGAGGACTAGTAGTTTGAGGGCAGATGAAAGGACTTGCCAAGGGAACCATTAAAGAAAAGGCTCAAAAGCAGTGGTGGTTCTATCTATGTAAGGTGGAAAAAATAACTTAAATCTACTTAAAATGTCATGATTGAACATTTTTACTGATGGGAACCTCTTTCTGTCTTGCTGAGGAATTTCAGCTCATGATGCCTCTCAGCTAAAAGTTATTTTATGCTTGAACATTAAGTGCATAAAGCACCTTTAATGGAAACTTGCACTCTATGCCATAGCCTCACAATCAGATATGCAAACAAACAGAAATAGCTTTAGGTAGGCTTTATACACAAAGACACCTCAGTAAAAGGTGAAAGTGAAAGAAACCTCAGTAAAAGGAAAAAAAACCCGGCATGATTAGGAAAACGTTTTGATTGCTCATTGATTGGGTACCGAGATACTCATTCATTTTACACGTTATGTAAGCTGAGTCAGTCCCTGCATGAACTCAATTATGGCTGCTCACATCATCTCCTTCCAAAGTCTCTCCGTCATGTCTTTGCAGCACCAAATTTCAGGAAACATAAAGGTACTGTTCAGCTTCAGTTCAATTCAATTGACGCATTAAAATACATCTAGAGGTAAATTCAGTGTGTTTGGAATTCAGTCAATGGTGTATAAAACACAAAAGAACTCCTGTAAATGTAGGTCTGGAGGCTTAACAAAACATACAATGGTAAAATATCACTTGAGCAGACTCAACACTGATCTATGAAAGACCTACAAACAAAACGCAGAATGGGCTTCCTGCATAAAATATGTTAGAGTTTCCTTTTACCACAGAAGACATTATGGTAACATCAGGCATTGCTTCCAATATGAACAAAACCTATTATTCATATCATATATATATATATATATATATATATATATTATATCTTCTGTAATCTTAAGTCACTGCAAATGTCAGAAGGGTTTGGAACTACTTGTGTAAATGAGGCCCGAGTGTAGAGGGATTATAATAAGCATATATTAAGCATTTCTTTAAAAAAAGAGAATGGAAAAGAATAGAAATCTCCTTTATTGTCTCACGGTGAAGAAATCCAGGTGTGTCAGCAGCAACGTAAAAGTCAAATGGAAGCAGACAGGTACTCACAAATGTAAAAAAAAAAAAAAACAATAAAAACAAAAAAGGGAAATAAAAAAAAATACTGTCAAAAGGAAGTAGCCACTGAAAGAGGGAGAGGGCAAAGCTTTCCAATACAGCCCTTTCACTTTGAAAAGGCTGAAAACCTGACAAGTTTATGATTCACAATGCAGAACTCTTTATTCTGGCATGTCTAGAAAAGAAAAGAGTTTTCTTTCTGCGTTGATGATAACTTTTTCTTGTAACTGTATAAAGTTTATCTATTAGCAACAAATGACAACAGCCCTTCCTGCTCAAGAACTACTTTCCAGAGCACAGCTCTACATTTCATCATTCAGCTCTGCATTGTCAGATCTTAGCTCTACATGGTCATCATGCAGCCTTGGACAACTCACAGAGCATTAAAATTAAAGGCCAGCGGAGCTATTAATGCTTGGCTAGAAGCCGGAAAGGCTCCTCGGAGATACTGAGAGTAATCTTGGAAGACTTTCATTGGTCCTCTCCTTGTTGGTGGAAGACAAATATGACTCTCTCAGCTGGAAAAATCATTAATGAAGCAAAACAAACCACTGCCACGAATGAAGACAGTCTTAACAAAAGTATAGCAGTAGGATATACACCGACTTAAAAAAAGTTTTCAAAACCCATGAATTTTCTCTGATTTTCTCATGCCACAACCTTAATATATTTTTCATTTTTCTGACAGACCAAAACACATCAGTGGGTAATTGTGAAGTGTATGAAAGCAATTTATGTTTTCTTTTTACACATAAAAATCTGAAAAGTGTGGTAAACATTTGTATTCAACCACTTTTACTCTGATACTCTTAAATAAACTCCACATCTCCAGTGGAACAATCCATTTACAGGACAGCTATTAATCCTGCACTCCACAAATCTGGCTTTTATGGAAGAATAACAAGATTGTTGAATTGTTGAAAGAATGCCAAAACAATTCCTCTCTCCATTTGCCAAAAGCTATTTAGGAGACACATATTATAGAAGGTGGTCCGGTCAGACGAGAACAAAAAAAGGAACTTTTTGGCCTACAAAAAAGCCACACATAAAGTAAAAACATTATGTGTGGCAGAAACAAACTAACAACACCATGCACACCATGAAACATGGTGGTGGCAGTATTATGCTGTGAGGCCAGGAAAGGTGGTTAGAGTTAATGAGAAGATGAATGGGGCTGAATTCAGAGCAATCCTGCATATAAACATGTTAAAACCTGCAAAACAACAATGCCCCTCAACATGCACCCAGGCCTACCATGGAATGGTTTAAATCCAAGCATATTCATGTGTTAGAATGGCTCATTCAAAGTCTAGTTCTAACTACAACTGAGGAGTTTTGGCAAGATATGAAAACTGATGCTCTTCATCCAGTCTAACTAAGCTCTAGCTATCTTGAAAGAGAGAATGGGAGGAAATTCAGATGTGCATACCCGAAAATATGTGCTGCTGTAGTTTTACCAAAATGTTGTTCTTGAAGCTAATAAATCAGGGGACGGAATACATTTATAAGTGAAATGTTCTCTTTTTAATGCATCAGTTGACATCGACATTATTTCTGACACAAAAAAAAATCAACAGCTCCTTCTAAATCCTACTTGCGTTGTAAGAGAGGATGTTTGCTGCAAAGTTTTTGCAAAAACTTTAAAGGAGCATGTTTGCACTCATAAGAAATAACAATAATGTATTTTGCCTGGTATTACATTTCACTATAAGTAAATAATTTTTACAAAAAAATAAACTAATGGTTTGTGCTGCAACAGAGTCAACATGTAAAGCAGTATTTGAGTATGAATCTGTTCAGCAAGCTCCAAACACTGATGACAGATGGCTTCCAATGCTACCTTCCCACATGCACAAAGGTAAACATCGCAGGTGCGTGCAACAGCTTAGGCTCTCTGTAATCCTCTCTCACAGTCCAGAAAGCTGTCAAAGTATTTAAAACACTTCGCTTTCAACTCCAAGCCAAGCTCTAAACGTGAACAAAAGCCGGCTGCACCAACAGTTTGGTTATTTAGGTCACCCGTGTTGTACGTAAACACTGACTGAGGTAATTACTACCCTATGTTTCCTGTTTTGGACACACAACACTTTATGTGCACAAGTCTGTGGGGCTTTACTGAGTTGTCTGGCACTAGAAGAAGAGAAATAGAGTCCAGCCTTAGTAGATATTTCCTCCACCGCTGAGTTGTATCAGATCTTTGGAGAACTCGTTTCATTTTGTTGTTCTCTCTCTTATACCATTTCAGACATTACAGCATACTGGTCTTCAATAGCAGCAAAACATTAGTAGGGACACTGGCAAGCAGTTTCTTTCCTGCACAAAGCAAATGTTATAAAACCTGGTTCGGCTAAAATTGGAGGAAATCCTAACAATAAAACTCATCAGAGAAAAACAGACAATTTGTTGAACCAGTTAAGAGTTGGTCCAAAGTGGGATGTGGAAGTTGTGATGCTGGAAAACATGACCTCTGCATCTTCATGAGTTGGCGATAGGTACTGACTACTTTGACATGCTCTATTCATCCACAAATTCTTCTTTAAACCACATTTGAATTGATCACACGTGGAAAATAGATTACAAAGAAGGAGCGTTTTGAACCATTGCACCTTATTAAGAAATTGTTCTAATTTCCTAGAAATAAGGACGTTTTATCCTACTTAATGAGCGCGTTAGTGGCCTATGCTGTGCGTCATAGTTTGATTTATTCAGCAGCACATATGTGTGAGCTTAATATGTGCTTGAACTCACCACTTCCACCGCCTTTAAAATCCCGAAATAGGACCTGAGGTACTCCATGTCGCACCTCATCGCGCCCAAAACGTTGCGCGAAAGGACGGGCTCGGTGGTGGGCTGGTACGGGCTGCTGGCCCCGGAGATCATGGACGTGTTTGAGGCCTCGCCGTCAAATCCCTCGGTCTCCTCAGTGGTCCTCATTGTGATTGCAGGAGACGCTGGACCTTCAGCAGCAGAAGTGTTTACTCACAGCATAAAACAGGGGAAAACGCTCAGCGGTGACAACACGCCAGGGTCTACGCTGCGCCGCAGGTTGTGTGGCGGAGAACAGACTTTGTTTCATGCAGGCTGGAGGTGGACGGAGGGACAAACCAATAGGTCCGCTTTTCACAACCTCATCCTAGATTAGATGCTCTACAAAACGACGCGCAGGAAAAACAAGCTGCAGCGTTTCCTCCTCTTGGCTGAGAGCGCCGCACTTATTCCTTGGGTCACTAGTTCGAGTCCCAGTGTCCGTTTACCCCGGACGAGGTTGCTTATTATTTACGTCACACCTAATCCGGCACCTACAACCGCAAAAACATCCGATACTTTTAATGCAGAAGAATGCAGAGAGATCCCCCTGTTGTCTTCCTAACTAACTCAATTACGGAGGCGCGTAGTGACGCTGGCTTTGGTCGCCGCTTTGCTGGCTGTGGATGGAAAGCCAGCTTGTCTCCGCCCCTCTGAAAAACTGCACATTCTTGAGGCTCAGTGCCCGTTTTATTCCCAAACAGACTGTAAAACCATTCAAGTCTAAACCACATCGTGAGAGCCGAGCGTAGCTGCAGTTTGTTCATTGTCTTTCAACTAAACCATCAATTTGCCTATGCAGTCTTTTGCGGACACTTCTTTGTCCCTTGAACTCTTTGCGGCTCCCAGTTTGTATGGCAATTTCTGTAGGGCCTATTAGACAAAGTATACATTTTGAGGAATACTTTAAAACTATGGCATTTTCCTCTGTATAAGTGGGTTTCCCTCAAATAAGTTATTCAAGTAAGCAGTACATAACACCAAGTATTTAAATTGTCTCATGTTTCTCATTGCAGCTCACCGTTTCCTTGCGCTTTACCGCCCTCTCGTGGCGAGTGCTGGTATTACAAGGCACTTATATAGATTTTTGTAGATTTAAAAGTTTCCAACAAAGTGCCTAAAATTAGGACGCAGTTTTTTGTTCTTCATTAAATTAGTTTGACCAGTGGATTTTCAGTTCTGTGAGCATTTCTGAACCGAATATTTTTCACCATTACAACATGTTAACGCACTGACTATATCAATGTTTTGTTTTGTTTTTTTTCCAATTTGACAGGCATCGTCTTAAAGATTTCTATTTACTGATTAGGTGCAGCTCTAATTGAACTGTTACAGTGAAAAAAATATTTTGTAACTAAAAGATCTTTTGACAATTATGTTATAAGAAAAATGTGCAACAAAGGTGGGATTTTTTTTAACTGAAGCCATAAGACATAACATTTGTCTTCTCTTTGTCTGCAAAAGAAACTAGAATTCAACTGGCAATTTGGTGGCTACATAAATGTGTAACAGACAATATAATAAACACATTTTGCGTTCTGAATTATTCCAGGTAACGGGAATGCAGCCAGCCATCAGCATAAAAATTTATCACTATCCCAATTTTTGAACAGCTTTTACTTTTAGAGAGCATTTTGAACCTGATAATTATATTGAAAACAACACACCTTTACAAAATGTTAGCCAGCAGGGTTTTACATGACGAAAACGTCTAACAGTTAAAGAGCAATTCACATACAAGAGCCATGAAAATGATTTTTCCCCTTTTAAGATTTCCTGTGTTTTTGCTTTAATGTCACACGTAAATCTTTCAGATCATACAAGAATTGTCAGACAATATTACTCATATATATATATATATATATATATATATATACACACACACACAATGCTCAAAAAGAATAGGAACCACTTTGAAAACACACCAGATCTCAACTGAAAATAAATAATGCTGAATATCCGTACTGATATGGAATCGGTAATGTTTTGGGAACAAAGGGAAGCCACAGAATTTGATCAAATTCTGTGGCTTCCCAAGAGGTTCAAACTGATGCAGCAGCCTTGCCCAATTTGCTGAAAGTTCATTGGAGAAACTAAAAATGGTACTCAGTCGTTTGTGTGGCCTACACGTGCTTGTATTCATGCCTGATGATGTCGGGGCATGATCCTTATGAGATGACGGACGGTGTCCTGGGGTATCTCCTCCCAGATTCTGACCAGGGCATTACTGAGCTTCTGGACAGTCTTAAGTGCAACCTGGTGGCACTGATGGACTTAAACATGATGTCCCAAAGATGCTCTATTGGATTTTGATCAGGGGAGCATGGAGGCCAGTGGTATCAATTCCTTCATCCATTATCATGCATCAGGAGGAACCCAGGATCCACTGCACCAGTGAAGGGTCTAATGGGTGTAAACCAGGATTTCATCCTGATACCTAATGGCAGTCAGGGTACAATCGTTTATCCTGTACATGTCTGTGTGTCCCTCCATGGATATGGCTCCCCAGACCAACACTGACTCACCACCAACCTGATCATGTTGAACAATGCTACTGGTAGCATCATGCTCACCACAGCTTCTCCAGAACCTTTAACATCTGGCCCATGAGCTCAGAGTGAACCTGCTCTCATGTTTGCCAGTGCCAAACATGCCAATTTTGGTGTTCTCTGGCAAAAGCCAGTCGAGCTCCACGGTGATGGGCAGTGAACACAGGACCTACTAGTGGATGTCGAGCCCTGAGGCCACCATCATGGAGTCTGTTCCTAATGGTTTGTCACAAAAAGGGAAAATTTCTCTGAGGCCTCCACCTGCAAAACCATTCCTGCTTTTGGGGTTTCATTGTTGTCCATTTATTGCACCTGTTGTTAATTTCATTAACCCCAAAACAGCTGACACTGATTAACAACCCCCTCTACAACTAAACGGACCACATCCATTTTCCAGGAGTTTAACTAGCTTGATATTATACTGTGATATAAAAAAGTTCTCCTTTAACACTTAATAACTGTTCATTCCTAAATAATCCCATGTGTTTTACTCCTGCCTGCTTTGGCAAGTTTCTAGAAAGATGTTTTCCACACTCCAGGCATGGACACTGACCTCTCAGTAACCTTTAACCCTTTCCTAGCTCTAGTTGGTACAGTGGATGAAGAAATAGAAGTAATATTTATGCTTTCCTTTAGCTCTCCCCTGAATAAGTGAGTTATATTATCAAGATGGAGCACCTCTGCCACACCCACTCTTTGTTAATTGTTCCCAGACCCGTTTTCTTCCACTTACTCACAATTGGAGAGACAAACTGGATAAGATGAGGAGCTATCTGGCTGCCGCATCATAATCCTAAGGGTTTGGCACAAGAAATATTCCAAATTTCATAAGCATACATGTAAAACATCATAAAAGGAATATGGCTGTATATGAGAGTCATTCTTTGTGTATTTACCGCCCCTTCATAAAAAATAAAAAATAAACCATCTCTCCTGTGGGGTGGAGCTTTGTTTATGTGAACTACGCAGCGTTTTTACCGAAAATGTTTAACTCAGTAAAAATATATGCTTAGATTTGACTGGACATGTACATTTATATAAGAAAACAGACGAGAACATTGGATTCTTGGTTTTATTGAAGCCAGGGGTTTGATAAACATTTTCCTTATCTTTGTCAGCATAAGAAGCTAGGTTCCACATGGCAGCTTGGAGGCTACAGAATTGTGTTAAAGACGATATACAATCAACCTTCTGAATTATTCCAGGACAGAAAAGAGCCAGCCATGTGCTTAAAAATGTCTTGATATCTTGAATATAAAAGGACTGGAAGCAGAAGCTTATAGTCTCGCATAGATGTGGACAGTCAATAGTGGTTGAAGGCCATTCAGTTAGGATGTGACAAGGCAGCTGATTTCAGCTCACATCGGAGTACAAAAGTGAATTTCTCTTAATTTTCTTTGAAATGGTCGAAGCGACAACTAATTTCCAACAAAGAATAAGTGCGACTCTGACACCAAGCAGCATGAGAGCATTTCAGTCCACTCCGATAAATGCCTAAATTATGCCGGCGTGGCTGTGTATCATCAAAACAAATCAGGGTATTCAGTCAGGGTAGAAGCATCCATTTTAAACTGAAAACTCAGAAAGGCAAAACCCTTACTTGGGGAAAAACATGCTTAACTAAAAGTAAACACAAGTGGGAAGTCATGAGCATAAACCAGAAAATGTACTTCTTATCAAGTTCAAGGTATCTCATTTAACAACTACCCACTTCTTTACCCGTTTTTCTAAAAGGGGGATTCACTCTAATCTTTAGATAAAAAAAAAAAAAAAAAAAGAGATGGGGAAACTTCTATAAATGTTTAGAGAGAAGTGCTTATTTACCATGTGACAGCTGCTTCTGGTTGATCATAAATTGTGCTTCATCCAGTCCAACTACAGACAAAAAACAAACCTTAAAGCTTCATCTTTAGCAAAGTAAAAATAAAGTAGTTAATCATGATGATTCGGGTAATGCAAAAAGCAGCCTGCTGACCAAAGTAATTATTTTGATTTTCCCTTACAGTTCGGAAATACGTAAATAAAAAGTTAATCCCTGTTGGCAAAACGTTTTTTCTTTAGGTGGCTTAGAGTTTTTTATAAATCTAGAGCAACAAAATACTGGAGAGCCCATATTTTTCCCTCAAAACACTTTTTCCACCACTTTACAGAGTGTTAATGGTTTAAAGGCAGGTCTGATGTGTGGAATGCAAGCGCTTCATGCAAGAGTAGCGGAAAAAGGCCACTGGTTAATCTAATGGAAGACATACAAATGCAGAAAGTAGTGACTAATATTCATCTTTGGTTACAAGTTCCAGTTCCCACCAGTTCATTCATCCCCTTCGCCTCACTTTAGTAGCAAACAGCTGCTTTCCCCAGACTGTAATTCTGTAAAAGTCACTCCACACTGGATATTATCCATAGGATTAAGCAGGGCCTTGCATAAGGTGTTGGTGCTGAATTCATTTGGATTATGGTAACAAACTAGAAAACTTACAGATTTTATGATATGGTACAGAATACCTGCTGCGAGTCAAACATCAAAACATTAATGACAGAAGACAATCAAGCCACCCCTTAAGGACACACAAAGTAGTGCGACACTGTTAGCTGTACATTGAAGGCAAAAGCTTGTCACTTTAAATGGGGACTAAAGCAACAAAAAGACCCAACTGGACAAACAGGTTTCCTACAGGGATGTGTTTGTTTCTCCGACCTCACGTAGAAAACGGGAATGTTTTTAACTGACATGCGGAGTACAGCGAGAAGAAAACGTGAAATCAGAGGAGGAAAAGTGCGGTCCATCACTGAAGGATAGGATATCTTTGTTTTGTTCAAGCCACAGCATAGATCTGAATGTATGGTGGCTGCGAATCACGGTTTCAGCCATGGTCGCTCTCACCGTTTTCCTTCTTGATATAAGCAGCCAGTACACTTGAAGGCATTTACTCTATTAAACGTTATTACAGAGGCCACAGAAAGCTTATTTCTGAAAAATAAACAGAACAGAGGTTTTTGTACACTGACAAAACGCCCCCCAAAAAAAAAAAAAATTATTTGGGGGACAAAAAACAGAAGCGTTAGAACCAGTGGTGCTACAGTGCATTTCCTCTAGTATAGACAAGCACCTCTACTACGACACAAACGGCTAACTGTGCGAGGCACTTAGGAGTTATAGTAGGAAAGATGCTGCCCAACCCCCTCCCTAAATATACAAACCTTTACCTAAAAGAAGCAACTCTGCTGCAACCTCTAAGCCTGTCAGAAATCCCATCCACTTTGATTTAGTCAAAGAAGCTATTTTCACTATTTGGACAGAAATGCATTTTTTGTACAAAATTAAGTTAACCTGAATATTGTGTGTATGCTTTTATATCACAGAATCCTTCGAGGTGAGCAGGGCAGATGATATGCTATCAGCTGTGTGGACATGTCATATTAGTGTCATGATGTCAGTGACTTTTTAACATGTTATGTGATACAGGTAAATGTTTTCCTAAACCAAGAAATGGTGCAGAAAATAAAAAAGGAGGAAATTTGTATAAATACATCAGTATCATATCAAACATTTTTTTTTTTTTTTTTTTTACATATATTTGCAAGTTTTTCTTACTTTTCTTAACATTTAAATACCTTTCCAATCGCAACCAAATTCCTCCCATGAGATAAGCTGAACCAGGGGGCCACAAGGCCGAGTATGTTTTCACTCATCAGAACCTGGAAGGACAGAGTTTTACCCCAGAAACCGGGGGGCCTGCAGCCCAGCACATGGGGCTGACTGCCAGGGAGTGTGCACACATTTCCATTAACTGACATCCCTCACAAAATAGCATTTACAGTTGAAGAGAAGACAGAAACAAAGCCAAGCCCTCTGCACCTCCTCATCTCATTAAGAGAGCCATCAGTGTTTTCTCTCATCCCATCTCACCATCTGATCGCATCTGAAGCTCATTTGGTGAAACTGTGACAGTGTGTGCTGACTGATACAGGCGTTGGGAATTTGGTCAATTTTTTTTATGCTCACATGTACATATATTTTTCCAGAATATTAACGCAGTGGACGACGCAGCCGTTTTTGTTGCCTTCACGCTTCGTTCTCTGTTGGCGGTATGTTGTTAGCTGAAACCACGGGGTCTTGTTTGCGAGTCATCCTGTCCAACTCGGCTTGGACGTCAGTCAAACCCGGCTTCTGCCCTTGGGAAAAGACATAAAGAAAGACAAAACCCAAAAGTAATCTCCTGTAGCTTCTGTGTTTTCAAGAAATAAAGAAAGCAGCAGTTTTCTACATCAAGCCAGATAATGATGTAGGGTTAGATGGGGATGCGGTCCAATGCTGGTGATTTCCATTTAGCACCCATGCAAAACCTAGAAAACACAACATGAACTCATTCACTACTCTTTCAGCTTGCCCTCAGATGTTAGCGGTGCTCAGGACTAGAACAAAACGTATGCAAGAGGTCTGAGGCAGAGAGAAGAGTTGTGCAATGAGTTTCCCAGCATTCACAATGTTTGACTAGGTTATGTTTGAAACATCTAACAAAATAAGGAAAAATATTCAGTAGACCAGAACTGAAAATACACAAACTTCATGAGTTTAAGTGGCTCAAAAAAAAAAAAAAACTGAAAAAGATTAGTTGAACAGGAGTTGCGAGTTATTATTTTCCATGCACACACCAGTGATTTATAGTGAATACAAGCCTGTTTCCTCTGCAGTCAGGAGTTGAGTCACCCTTCCTTTTCTCCTGATTTAACTCAGGTTGGAGACATAAAGCCTCGGATGGCAGAACGGGCCACAGCTTCAAAGAACTAGATTTGCTTATTCTGATTTTACTTGTAAAAGCATTCAGTGCTTTTTATATTATTGTAAACGACAGCATGTGGCGTTTAACTCACAACTCGTTAATGTGAAGGTACTGTCATACGTTGCCAAAACCGCACTTTTCGTTCTTTTTCGTTAGTAAAGACAAAAACAAAGAGTTCTTTGGGGGCAGCAGAAGCTCAACAGATGATATCCCAAAGCTGTAACTCAACCCAACGATGTAGGAGGTCATACCATTAAAATAGTTATTGGGGCCCTTTCCACCAAACTGTAACAAGGCTTAATTGGTGCTAGTGCTTACTAAACACCAATTCTTTGTGTTTCCACTGAGACAAAACCCTGACTCTAGCCCCAGAGCTGGATCAGAGCACATAACCCCTTTCGTCAGGAGGTAGAGCTGGGCAGGAGTACTTGGGTAAATAATATTCTTTGTATGGTTAAATTGTCTCCATGCGCTCCGTTCCTCAAAAAAGAAAAATGTGAACAAAGAAGGGGGTGGATCAAACAATAAATGAATGAGATGTTTCTAATGATGCATAGGTGGGAAGTAACTAGTTACATTTACTCAGTTACATTTACTTGAGTAACTTTTTAAAAAGAAAATGTACTTCTGAGTAGATTTACTGCACCACACTTTTGACCTTTACATGAGTAATTTTTTGAAGTAACGCTATTCGTACTTGAGTGGTCAAGTGAACATACAGTAAACAGTATAATTACACAGTTCTAACACATATATATTAACCACTGTAAGTACTGGTTTCAGATAGTTTGTTTTTACAAAAAAAACATTTTTTTAATTACATTTGGACATATGTGTTTTCTACCTTCGTTTGTAATGATAGTTTACCTATTTTTCAATGTATTCTTTTAAATACCAGAAATTGAGAATGATTACATATTTTTCTGTCTAAATAAACGATTTTATTTACAGATTAAATCAGATCTTATTATCAGACAGTTACTCAATACTTGAGTAGCTTCTTTAACAAATACTTTTTACTCTTGAGTAATGTTTTTGGGATGAGTACTTTTTACTTCTATTTGAGTAAAAATATTTTCAAGTATTGCTACTCTTACTTGAGTGCAGTCTTTGGCTACAGTACCCACCTCTGCTCTCGGGTGGTGGAAAAGCAAACTGGCTCTTTTACAGAACAGGTTAAGAACTGGAACCTCTTTGACGGAAAAGCCTTAATTGTGTCAACATTAACCGCAAACTGTGAGTAAAAAGTTTTTAAAAAGACCCAAACAAACAAACAGCACTGGAATGATGGGTTGTACCTGTTTTCTTGGCAGATCCTTGAACTCCAGCTCCAACTGCTCCAGTTCCCGGGCTTCCTGGGGATCCAGTCTTTTTACTCAACAGACTGTTGAAGAAGTTGGCCAGCACTCCTTCATTAGCAGCCCCTGCTGCAACAGATATATTACTGCATTACAACAAGGTCTCCACATTTTTACCTGATAAAATTCATCATCCACCATATTTAATTATTTAATCAGGATATATTCCCATTTCTTCCTGTAATAGTTTTCACTCCAAATTAGCTCAATTTACATCTTCATTAAAATCTATTTAATGTTTTTATTTACATTCATTGCCGTTTTCCAAGCTAAGGGACTAAAATAGGGTTTCTGCACTTTTAAAAAAGGTTAAATTCAAGACTCAAAGACAGTTTTATATCATTGTGATGTAAAATTAAGACCTACAATAATTATTAGAAACTTACTTATTCAGATACATGCTTAGTAACTTAAAAGTTATTATAATGCTGGTATTGTTTCGAGCAGACAGATGTACAAATTTAAGCAATGCTAAATAAAATCTAAGAGATATGAGGGAAATCTGGAGGTATTTGATAGGCCGTAAGCCCTTAAATTAAGATGAATAAAACTAAAGATTCTTTATGACATTTTAAGACCCCAGAGAAACCCTAGTAAATGTATTCTCTTAATAATGGGGCGATAAATAACCCTCTCTAACCTTTCATGTTAGGGTCAGGCTTTTTGACAGAAGCCATTGGTGAGCTGGTTGCACTTGGCTGACCGGCCCGACCTGCTGGCCTGGGAGACCCTGAAGCTGTCCGTCCAGGAGACTCCTAACAACACACCAACAAGACAGATTAATTTTTCAGTCAGGGATAAAAAAAAAAAGAACAGTATACATATGTGGGACTTTCAGACACTTACTGTTGCTCCTCTTGTTGGTGTTGCTGGCTGCTTTGCTAACAAAGACTGCATGGGGAAAAAAATAGAAATGAATGGCTTCCAACAACTGCTTCGATTCATCTGAACTAATTTAAATGTGTTTATTATCATTACTTATTATCTTAAAAAGTCAGCCTGTTTTATGTTACAGAAGGGAGATGTGGAAGGCACTGATTTTAAAATACATTTTTCTCCATGCATGCTTCCTGGTTTATGTGTCCTTAAAAAGAGAAGCATGTGTGGCATTACTTAAAGCAAAAAAATGCAATGATGAAAGATGATTAACATTCATTTCCAAAGCTACACAGAGTCATCAGAGCGGCAACAAAAGCTGTAGTTTTTAAATTAAAAATTAAAAAAATGTCAAGAACCCCATATAATCTGAGGACACCGACAGAAATCCTGAAATGCAAAGAATGAGCTAAAGCTTACCTGCTGCTTCATCAGGAATACTTGTTCTTCCTCTGCATTTATCTCTTTGTCATGAACCAACTAAAGACAGCAGAATTTATAAGATCTGTTATAATAATATAATTACCAGGACATCTTGTAATACCCACTGTCCAGATACAGGTAGTCAGGTAGTGTTTGCTCTGCCATACCTTTCGTACTGGAGGCTTAGTGATGAAATCTTCAAACGGATCTTCTGGTCTGACTGTTGTGAGGTTTTCGTGCAAAATTGCAATTTTCTTCTCATTATCCCATCCAGACGGACTAAAAATGTTTTAAAAAAGGAGAAAAAGAGGGCAAAATGTGAGAGGCTAAACAGTCCAGAAGAGCAACACATACATCTGTACAACAGTGATCAACAGGTAAGCAAGCACATGCATTACTTACATGAACACTGCATCCTTCTCCACCACTGAGGCAGGTGTGACGAACTGAAAGTCATACAGCTTGTGTACTATGTATTTGTAGAGCAGATCCAGGTTCTTCTCCTCTTTGACTGAAGTGTAGATCAGGCCAGCGCCATCTGTATGAATTAGTTAGGGAAGGTACAGATGACAAAAAGTGTCATAAAAAGTCCCATATAAAACAACTTTCTCTCAAACCCACTTGTGTCCAGTTGATTAATGCTTAACCAACACTAAAAGGATACAATGTAGGCTGAATCGTCTGATGCAGGACTGGATGAAATCAAAGTGCTCGTCTCTGAAGTCGTGTTCCTTCTCCAATACGCTGATCGCATCACACTAAATGAAGTTAAACAGAAATGAAAAGTTTTACATAAGGTATACAAGGTGACGCAAAGAAAACCTGTGATCAAACCTTACTTCTCCATTTTATACACAAATAAAATCTGAGACATGCAGCACTCATTTGTATTAAGTTAAATAAAAGGAATAAATCAACATTTCTGTAATCCAGTTTGCCAAATCCCTCTGTTTGCAGTATTCTAAAAAAATATTTCATTAGATTTCCTTATGGGATAAATGCAACATGAAAGAGATAAACTGACTGCTGATTTCTATGCCAGTAAACCTTTGTTTGTTTAGGACGTAATCAATTATTTTATAATCTGTGAATCTTTATTTTTAAACCATCTCTTTTGCAGAAGTTACCTTTGTGCAAACTATTAGCACTGGAATGCCCAAGTTGTGTGTGAGTGTGTTGTCCCCAAGTGGCAGCACAACGGCCTCGTCTTCCCCTGACGTCGGCGCCCGCCGTGGGGAGGATGGGGTGGCATCCTCTGGTTCTGTGTACTCTTGAAAGGTTTTTACCACTATGGGGAAAGAAAAAGGAAATCAGCAGAGAATAATTTGACTAATTTAATTCACGTAGAATTGGTCACCTTCACACACTGGCTTTATTCTTTAATACAGTGTAACAAGCTCACCACAAAACTACTTTTGTGCCCTTAAAAAGTCTGGAAAAATGGGTTTGAAAGAGGATTTTTAGCTGACTACAATCTGCGACACCGATGATCATGATTCAACAATAAGAAAGAGAGGTATGGCCAAAAATGTCCGAGGTGGAAACCACTGCTGAGCAAAAAACAACACAGGAAAATAACACATAGCCAGACAAACATGGTAGTAGTAGTGCATTTGTCTGGGGCTGCTTTGCATCTTTAGTAGCTGGATGACTTATATAATTGATTTACACATAAATTCTCTAAACCAGAAAATTCAGAAGGAGAATGTCCAGCAATCAGCTTGTGACCTTAAGTACAAAAACACTTGGGATATGCAGCAGGACAATGACCTGAAATGCTCTAAGAAATAACAGGAAAAAAAGCAGGGTGATGATCTTAATGTGATCTAGTCAAAGTATGGACTAAAATCAGACTGAGAAGCTGTGGCATGACCTTAAACAGGCCACGCATGCCTTAAAAACCCTTGCAGTTGTTGCTGCCAAGGATGCAACAACCAGGTTTTAGTTTTAGGGGGGGGGATTACTTTTGTAGAGTACCTTTTCACCTAGATGGTTTGGGTAGCTTGCTTCCCTTAATAAGATGACATCATCATCTTTTTATTTACTCGGCTTTTTATGATCTGAAACATTTGAGAATGACAAAAATGCACAGATACAAAGGCCTGACTCACAAACGTCTGGATGACCCCCAAGACATTTGGGAAATATTGATTTATGATTGATATTGAAATACTGATTTATCTATATTTGCATGACAAAAATGCAAAGACAGAAGAAATCTCTTAGGGGGCAAAACGCTTTTTAATGGCACTGCCCATAATAGACTGCATATTAGGGAAGAAAATCATAAATTACAGTTATCCCTGTCCTGTCGAGCTGGAAAAGCTGTCCAGACATTTTCAAAGCTACTGCGGGAGATTGGGGAGTGGGGGATTATAAGCAGGAAGCTTAGGCTTACTTCCTCAGGCATTGAGAATGCCGTTTGGGAAGAGCCCATAAAAGCAGGCGAGCTTGTACAACTTTCCACCTCTAGCCATGGGATTCTGAAGATCGGACAAGCACTGGCATTCTAATCACTCTTAAAGCAAACTCTTCATGGAGTTAAGGATTACACGAATCCACAAACTGTGTATTAATAGGCTGAAGCTTTTACAATTATGCATCAAGAGAGTACATGCCTTTTTAACAGCAACCACAAGAATCATAAAAAATGAGCCACTGAAGTTTAGAAGCAGAAGGAATCATGGGTTCATTTCTCACTTAACTTTATTTCCTTATTTCATTTAACTTTATGTCACCTTAAAAATAAATGAATGCAACACAGCCTGACAGACTTTGCCCCATCAAGGCCTACTAATCTGTTTAACAAACAAAGGTGAGTCCAAAATGCACCCATAGTCTATCTAAAGCTCAGCTAAGAGAATCTCTTTATAACCAACTAAGCGGCGACTAAATAACACTCATCTGCATTCTCAACTGTGCTGTCAGGCTGTTTGTGGATTCTCAAATATTCCTGTTAAGCAGCAGCACAACTGGGCAAAAGCTTGTCATTTTACCACACAGCACTGCAGCAAGAGGCCGATCCTGTAATTTGACAACAGTAAGCCAGAGAAACCCAACCTACTTTTAGTTACAGCACCACAGCAGTCAGAATATCAGAACCACTCAGTTTACTTCCTCGACGTTGCTCTTGGAAGGGAGGCGACCATGATGCAAGACGTGTGCAATACTGCCTGGACAAAAGCCATTGACACACTCTTCCAGACTGCTGGGCTGTACGCCTGATTTGGTCTCACCACTGAGTTACTGACATGACAATGATGCTTTATTTTAGAAGACGAACTGGAAGGGCCCGACCAAACACAGCATTTAAACGGTCAAAAACTGACCACAATATTAGGAATGCTAAAAACTGCTACAGTGCAAACTAATCCCACCACTGTTCACTATCCATGACAATTATGGCCTAAGCTGAAAGAGGATGAGATAAAACTAAGAGTATCTCCTTCCTTATGATGCTTAAAAGAATAATAAGTCAAACTGAGAACCAACAGCCTGAAATTGGCAACAGCCAGGAAAAGCATGAATGTTGCATCACTAACCGTGAATGTAACTGCTTATTACAATTTATGATTAAAACTGCTTGAACTGAATGAGATTCTTACAGCATCTGCAAAGCTGAGAACCAATTCTAAATGTATCTCTTTGTTCGGCTCCAAGTTTAGTCTGGTCCAACCTAGAACAGCTTCCCCTTTCTATCGCACAACTTCCTGATTACTGTCGTGTCACTTATTTAGCATCCAATACATGTAGTATAAGTCAAAATAAAATAAGTACATTTTACTTCTAGTAATTAGAGGAAAAAATGTTGCATTCTGTGTAAGACATTCTTTTAGAGCTGAGAGCAATAGCAAGTTTGAAAACAAGTGGGAATGTTTATACAAAACGCCGAAGGCTTAACCAAGTAGTCTGAAAAGCAACAATCTTTCCAAAGACAAAAGAACAGTTCATAAGTGAGAGATAACCAGATCTAAAATTAGCAGGAGAACATCTGAGGGCATCACACTCATTGATTTGCAGAACTCGCCCCCAGTGAGGAACACACAGCTGAGAATCATGGGCCTCTCTGATGATGACCTAGAATCAGGCATGACAATGTGTAATGTTATACAGCATCTGCCTTCCAAGGAGCACATTTACCAGGCTTCTTTGCAGTCAGCAAGAAGCCTTGCTCTCATTCCGCAACGCTCACGTTGCTTCCACCCTGGGATGCTTCAGGCACCTTTTCTGCTGCTTCTCGTTTCATTTAGGGGGAACTAATTCTCACAGAAAACTGAACAAAATACTTTAGTTTGTCAGTCTGTAGTTTTTCTTTAGAAAAAAATGGCATATTTGGATTTTCAACCAGTTCCACACATAAGCCAAACAAACGCCTTACTCCTCTGCTCCATCTCTCTCATGTCCTCCGGAGGAATCTTTAGCTTGTCCAAGTGGTCACGGAGCACACTGGCCCACTTCTGCAATGACTCCATAATGGTCCAGGGGCGCGACATGTCCGCAACAAGCACAGCCAGGCAGTCAGGTAGCGACTGAGGTGTGACAGCGAACTTTAGTAGGCCTTTATGGTACAGGTCTCCATCCAAGATCCACACATTACAGCGAGTCAGGTCTACATAAAAAAAGCAAACATTTTAAAACTTATCCAACAACTTGGGTGTGATTTGTGGAGTTGTATTGTTTTGGAAAGGGTACAGAAAGGTTGCAACATGTAAACTCACCATCTCGGTCTTCATCATGGACGCTCAAGTAAAGATACTCCAGTCCTCTCCCCTTCTTGTTGTGTTCAGCTCCTTGAAGTTTGGCCATAAGTGTCGTTTTTCCTGATCCATCCTCACCTGCAAGGTGTTTAACAGTTGCATCATAATCAGTAGCTGTAGTAGAGAAGCAAAAATGTACAATTGCAATTTGTATTTTTCCCCGTTTGGTGGCTTGCTGTGGTCGTCCCATAAATTCAAGTAATAATTATTTTGTTGACTAAGAACTGAAATGGAGACCTGCAGAGTAGAAATCTTGATGCAAACCATGACCTCTCTTGCTACAGTGACCCAGCCATCTCATCTTTGCAAAAAAAAAAAAAAGCAGCATTCTTCACAGTTAAAAAGTGCTTATTCATAGATGACCCCACCCAAGAAAACGTCTGGGGGCCATTTTTTTTTTTAGTTATGTCATAATGTGTCTGATGTTGCAGACTGATGCAGTGATTGAAGGATCTGAGATGTTGTCAACTGTGTTTGCTCTGCACTCTTCTCAGGTTTGTCAATAAAAGAGAAAATACACCAGGGTAGAATGAAAGGGAAAGATCAGGTACAATAAATACTCACCAAATACCAGGATATTTTTTCCTGATGGCAACTTTGAAGTCGACCTGGTTGAAACTTCACTAAGTATGGAGGACCTACAAAACAGATAACGAGCCATAAATAGAGTCGCTTGCATGTCTTTCATGTTCAATAATAAGAGCTCCAAATCTCTAAATAAAAGTTGTAACAAAGACTGTGGCAGCTACACAAACGCTACCGTTTATTGGTAATTTAGCTGTTCGTTTTGCGAGTACGGAGACGAGTCCACGACAGCACAGAAATCAGGAAATGATCATTTATCACCCCTGACCAGCACATTAAAACAGAGCGACCTGAAATATGTCAAGACCTTAGCATGATCCCCGGTGATCAGTACTACCTAATAACAGGTTTAGGTTTTCGGAATCGTCGGTTAAGGCTTGTTTGCCAACATTTACATTGTCCTGTAACCCAGTTGTATCCTTCATAAAAATGCTCTTTAGTCTTCAGCGCTTCCTATCTTAATACACTCTAAATAAAGTCCTTGGTGACATTAACGCCTATGAAACATCACCGGTGTAAATACACTCACTGTACACGCAGAACCAGAAAATAACTCAGCTTGTTTAGTGAAGTGAAATGTAGCGGTAGTTAGGTTAGCTGACGTTAGCTCATCTGTTAGCATTCAGGTTCAGTTGCTGCTAACGTTACTGCTACATAGCTAGCCGGGACGGTTATTGAGAGGGAGCCACCGGCAGTGACAAAGCACAACCGCCGCGGCTCTGCTAAACCCACAGCGGTCAGCACTGACACAAAGCCGTTAAAAGACAGCACGACTTGCCAAAGGCTTTGTCCTTCTTCGTCTTCCTTGTTATTGTCGCCCGGTCCGGCTGCACCCGGGAGCTGTTTCTCCAGAACGGGAGCCATCTTCTCTTTCTACACCCACAAAGGCGAGGCCCTGCTGCTTGGGCACCGCTAGCACCGCCTTCATCCAAGCAACCTACTCTACGTTACATCCGCTGATTGCGACGCCGCGCCGAGAGCAGGAGGGCACGGCTACTACTACTAAAAGTTTACAATATATTAGGCAAAAAATATTTTCTGCAGTAAAATAAAAGACATATATATGTAAACCATGTTTGTCTATGTTTTTTTTTTTGTTCAGATGTAAGGTCAAACTTTTAAAAATAACTCCTGGCCACATCCCAACAAATGATGTCATTTTTCAGCTGATGGCGTATATAGTCTCAAGGTTCCCAGTGGTGTGAGGTCCTAAGCAAAATTTGATTTGGGGGCCAATCAGAGCAACCAGACATTTACATACACAACATAAAAAGACGCATAAACCTTTATCCCACACTGTCTAACATTAAATCAAACTAAATGTTTCCTCTTTTCAGTTCAGTTAGAATTGCCTTATCTGTTTTTATTTGCTATACGTATTAATATGCTGTAGAATACTTTTTTAGAGAATCTTTCATACTCAGAAGTTTACATTTCCTCAGTAGTTGGTGAAGTTACCTTTTAAACTATATATATATATATTGCGTCAATATTATTTTGGTCGGTTTCTCCAGACCAAACTCGTAGTTTGAGTCAGGTTTGGAGGCCGCCTTGCTCACACACACAGCTTTTCAGCTCTGCCCACAGATTTTACCATGGGAATGCAATAAGAAATTTGTAACAGCCACTCCAAAAGGTTGACTGTGCTGTCCTTAAGCCACTTTGTGACAAATTTAGAGGTATTCTTGGGGCCACTGTCCATTTGAAAGACCCATTTGTACCTAAATAGAATAGACTAGAATATCCTTTATTGTCATTGTAACACGTGCAACTAAATTGAAAAACACAAGGAAAGCCTGGAGCCGATCTTGCTTCAATACTTCCACATACAGTTTTTTCCTCATGATACCATCAGTTTTGTGAAATGCACCAGTCCACCCTGCTTCAGACATCCTTAATGCTGCCACATCTGTACTTTACAGTTCAGATGGTGTTCTCAGGTTTGTAATATTCAACCCCTTTCCTCCAGATGTAACAGTGATCATAATGATCATTAAACACTTACATTTTATATTCACCACACCAAAGGATGTGTCCCCGAAAATTAAGGTCTACGTCCCTGAGTGCATTTTGCTAAGGGCTTCTTCCTTTCTGAGTGGCATTTCAGCCCAGGTTGGTACTGGATTTGTTTTATTGTGGATAATGGCACTCTGTTAACAGCTTCAACCAGCAGCTTCACAAAGTCATTTGGAGTTGATTTGAACATTTTGCACCAAAACACGTCTATTTCTGAGACTTAGAACCTGCCTGCTACCTGAATGGTATAATTGCTGTGTGGACATTCCCATGTCATTTTTATATGCACAATTGTTTGTACAGATAAACATGGCACAACAACGCATAGCAATCTTAGTCTATGTAAACGGTTGAATTTTGAGAAAGTACAGAAAAAGTTCTCATTATTCTAGCATCTAGCCAATAAAAATAATTTTGGTAATCATAACTGACCTAAAAAAGCAACGTTTAGGTTGAAATAATGACAGTGTATGTTCATTTCTATTTTTATCTGCAAAAGCTGTCTTTTTGACTGCTTCATATTCATATTCTCCCAAAGACTGGTTATAAAATGTATTACTTGTAAGAGACAAATCATAATATAACAGTTTTGCAAACAAAGTTATATTTTAAAGCAAATGTGATCATTTCTGCTACTTCTATTTTAGCTGCATACACATTATAATTGCTTGTAAATAAAACAGAGAGTAATAGTCTTATTCCCAATTTCACTGCTAGGTAACAGCGCAACATGTGTCATGTTTTAATTTAGTTTTATAAAGGAAATTATATTTTTTCATATATTATAATATATCAGTGTATTACCTTTGTCTTAAATAACTTGTTACTGATAGGCGTCTCTTTCTTGGAATAGTTTCAGCAAAGTACCAAATACCTTTTACACTTTACCTGTTTGCACTTTTCATCTCAACATAACTTTAGAAAGTATAATAAACATATAACTGTGTTAACAGCTGAAAAATAATGTTAACATTTATATTAATAGCTTGAATTTACAATTTCCCCAAAGAACAAGGAAAAAGTAAGGATAATGCCATCTGATTATTTTATATTTTATGTTATCTCGCTTGGTAAAATTTTATAGAAACGTTTTAAGAAGTTACAATGGAAATTAAATATCGAAACAATAAATATGTTTAGGATACACATAATATTCTAAGTGCTATTTACTGTTTACTAAGAATGTGATGTGTCTGTTGTGATTGCCAAGCAAAATACTTCTCAGTCTTAGTCTTAGTTACTGTTTAGCTAATTGCAAAACAAATTGTGCTGATGCACTTGATCATGGTAATGCAAAAATGATCAAGCATTCATGGATAATATAAGATATAACAGCATATAATATAACATCAAAGCAAGGTCGTTGTTATTGTGGCAGCTAAGCTTAGCTAAAAAGGAAATTCTGCTTTGGGCCTGCCAAAACCTGGAGCTGGCTCTAAGGCCCCCATCCAATTAGCTCACTAACACTTCTTGTATATGGTCAGTGCTTGATATGTTTGCATTACACAGCTTGTTTTACAGTAAAGTATAGTGAGCTGATTGTGAGTTAAATTGACTATATGACTTCACATTATTTAATAACTAAATAGTGGTTGGTATAAACCTCGACTGTATCTTTAACTGAAGCAGAAACAACTCAACTATATTAATAAAACATAGAAGAATATATGTCATAACACATTCATATGTTTATCAATTTTTGTACATGGCATTTTAATGTTAAAATATCTCTGGTCACTCTGTGTAGTGTTCATTATGTCACAAGATTTAATACATTTAATGTGGGGAGTGTCCTTATTAGACAGGGACCAGAGTAAGTAAACAAGGTTATTTATCTGGCCTTCTGCTTTGCGATTTGGCAGTCAAGTCTGGTGCTCAAGCTTCCACACAGAATCATTAAGGAATGGAAAAGTTCAAAATTAATTTATCAAGCAACCACTGAAAAAACACTGTTACTTGCTGATTAGTCAGTCAGTTACAAAGGGTATGAAATGTGACCCTAGCTCATACATAAGCAGCCAAAATTGTTCATTTATCATTAAAGTGCTCTTAGGGCCCCAGGTCAGTAGGATACTCTGAGCAGTCTATAAAGTCTGCCTATGCATGTCCAGCTTACATACATTACACATTTTATTTTTATTGTTGACTCAGTGTTAATCATGAATTCAAGTCAAGTTGAACAACTTGGTTTTATTATAATTTACAATTTTACTATGGTTTATGGAATGATTTAACATATATCAAAAGAAAAAGGTACATGAGAAAGTCAAGTAATACAAAGGGCTCAGTTCAATTCAGTATTTATACTGCACAAATTCACAACACATGTTGTCTCAAAGCACTTTGCGAAGTCAGTTCAATCCAGTCATTCAGATTCCAAGTCATTCTAATGATCCTACTTATCAAACAATTCTGTTTATTATTTAAATTGGTTAAAACATTTTCTATCCAAGGAAACCCAGCAGACTGCATTAAGTCAGTGACTTGCAGCATTCACTCCTCCTATGTAAAATGCAGAAAATCCCTGGCCAGGATTCCAACCCAGGACTTTCTTGCAGCAAGGTAACAGTGTTTAACAAATTTACCACTATGCAGCCTTGCAATGATCCTCAGCTGATTTTGGTTTGTATGGGTCCAGTAAAAAAAATCCCAAGAAAGATTAGGTTTTTGGTTTTTTAATCAGCTCTAAATTAGACTAAATTTCAAGTTCCACCAGTGCAACATAGCTAATAAAACTCCAATTATGGCTTTTGGTTTTGGTGCACCAATTCAATTCAGTTTATTTATATTATCCTCACCACTCGAGGATTATTATTTTTCCCGTATGTCCACCTCTTACAATATTTTCTGAAGGTGCCCCTCTGGCGCCCAACAAGAAAACAGCTGCTAGGACTTCCAACTTCTAGTCTACATCAGGTAAAGTAACACGGATAACATTTGAATTGAAATATATGCCTACAGGTAAATTTGATTCCTAGATATCATCTTAAAACCACATGGATTAGTGGATCTTGGCCCCAACTTTGGGAATCATTAAGTTATAAAGTGGACAATTGACCTGCAATAGTTGTCTGTTTTTCTATTTGGTTGGATCGCTTGGTTTTCTTATTTTTTTTTTTATTAAAAAAGGACGCCGAAATCTTTAGCAATTCTGAAAAGATGCACAGTGGGATCCATTTGGAGCAAAGACAGACATACACACACACATGCACGCTCACAAACCATAGTGGTTGTATGCTCAGTTCTACCATTTTAACATATTAGCCTATCTTGTAATCTCTTCATCCTTCTTTCTCTCCTCCATTCTTTTCTCCATCTCTCCCTTTTTCCTTTTTGCCCAACCTCTCTCTCTTTCATGCTTCTTATTTTTCTTATTAGGTTTGTAAAATAACTAAGTACACCTTCCAAAACAATAGATAGGAAGAACCATTTTAAACAGAATAACATGCTGTTACAAATATATGCTTGTCAAAATAATTCAATTCAATTCAATTCAATTCAGTTTATTTATATAGCGCCAATTCACAACACATGTCGTCTCAAGGCACTTCACAAAAGTCAGGTACATACATTCCAATTAATCTTAATCATTGAACAGTGCAGTCAGATTCTGTTATTTATTCAAATTGGATAAAACGTTTTTCTATCTAAGGAAACCCAGCAGATTGCATCCAGTCAGTGACTTGCAGCATTCACTCCTCCCGGATGAGCATGTAGAGACAGTGGACAGTCACTGGCGTTGACTTTGCAGCAATCCCTCATACTGAGCATGCATGTAGCAACAGTGGAGAGGAAAAACTCCCTTTTAACAGGAAGAAACCTTGAGCAGAACCAGGCTCAGAGTGAGCGGCCATCTGCCACGACCGACTGGGGGTTACAGAGAACAGAGCAGAGACACAAAGAGAACAAAGAAGCACTGATCCAGGAGTACTTTCTATGGGAAGGAAAAGGTAAATGTTAATGGATGTAGCTCCTTTAGTCGTTTCACCTAGAAAGAAGGAACAGATAAACTCTGAGCCAGTTTTCAAGGTTAGAGTCTGAAGAGAGCACATAGAGTTAGTTACAGTAAAAGCTCAGTCAGTAGCTATGTCTAGGAGAGAGAAAGGGCTAAACACTGAAAGACAGGGCAATGTGGATCATCGGTAGAGGGTGAGCATTAAGTTGTTGCCAAAGAGAGAGAACAAAGTTAAAAGCTGAAATAACAGCAAATAATACATAATTGAAGAGTAGTGTGAGAAAGTAGCGAAGAGGGTGAAAGTGGTCATTATGTCCTCCAGCAGCCTAAGCCTATAGCAGCATAACTACAGAGATAGCTCAGGATAACCTAAGCCACTCTAACTATAAGCTTTATCAAAACGGAAGGTTTTAAACCTAGCCTTAAAATAGACAGTTTGTCCATCTAGAGCCCACTGATGGCCACTGTTATACTAAAAACCACAACGATTGGGATATCTCTCTCTGTCAGATTGACCATAACCATTGGAAAAGAGAGGGGGTCATACAGGTAGGAGAAATGGAGGGTGTGTTTGCACCTCAACCATAACTGAGCCGGTTTAGGCTAAACCTGACTCCCCCTTACTGCATCCAACAAGGGGAGAAGAAGACGGAGGTAAAATAAGGAAGATAGCTCAGGATAACCTAAGCCACTCTAACTATAAGCTTTATCAAAAAGGAAAGTTTTAAGCCTAGCCTTAAAAGTAGACGGGGTGTCCGCCTCACGGACTAAAACTGGGAGCTGGTTCCAAAGGAGAGGAGCCTGATAACTAAAGGATCTGCCTCCCATTCTACTTCTAGAGACTCTAGGAACCACCAGTAAACCTGCAGTCTGAGAACGAAGTGCTCTGTTAGAAACATACGGAACAATCAGATCTCTGATGTATGATGGAGCTAAATCATTAAGGGCTTTATATGTGAGGAGGAGAATTTTAAATTCTATTCTGGATTTAACAGGGAGCCAATGAAGGGAAGCTAAAGTAAGGGAAATATGATCTCTCTTTTTAATTTTCATCAGAACTCTAGCTGCAGGATTTTGAATCAGCTGAAGGCTTTTAACTGCATTTTGTGGACATCCTGATAGTAAAGAATTAAAAAAGTCCAGCCTTGAAGTAACAAATGCATGGACTAGTTTTTCAGCATCAATCCTGGACAGGATATTTCTAATTTTGGCAATGTTCTGGGGGTGAAAAAAGGAAATCCTAGAAACCTGTTTAATATGGGATTTAAATGACATGTCCTGGTCAAAAATAACACCAAGGTTTTTTACTTTATTATCGGAGGTCAATTTAATGCCATCCAGGTTAAGTGATTCACTAAGCAGTTTCTTTTTTAAAGACTCCGGTCCAAAGACGACAACTTCTGTCTTGTCTGAATTTAGAAGCAGAAAATTTAAAGTCATCCAAGTTTTTATGTCTTCAAGACATGCTTGTAGTCTGTCTAACTGGTTGGGCTCATCAGGATTTATGGATAAGTAAAGCTGAGTGTCATCAGCGTAACAGTGAAAATGTATTCTATGCTGCCTGATAATTTTACCTATTGGAAGCATATATATAGTAAAGAGAATTGGCCCAAGTACTGAACCCTGTGGTACTCCACAATTAACCCTGGAGTTTAAAGATGATTTCTCATTTACATGAACAAACTGGAATCTGTCAGACAAATAAGATTTAAACCAGCCTAGTGCTGTTCCCCTGATCCCTACAGCATATTCCAGCCTTTCTAAGAGAATATTATGATTGACTGTATCAAATGCAGCACTGAGATCTAAGAGGACAAGTACAGACACAAGTCCATTATCTGAGGCAATAAGAATATCATTAGTGACTTTCAGCAGAGCTGTTTCAGTGCTATGATGAGCTCTGAAACCTGACTGAAACTCTTCAAACAGGTCATTGCTGTGTAAATGCTCACACATTTGATTAGCAACTATTTTCTCAAGAATTTTAGATAAGAATGGAAGATTGGATATCGGTCTGTAATTTATTAAGTGATCTCGATCAAGTGAAGGTTTCTTAAGCAAAGGTTTAATTACAGCTACCTTAAAAGCTTGTGGTACATACCCATTTACTAAAGATAAATTAATCATATCTAAAATGGGGCTGGTAATCAGAGGGAACACTTCCTTAAATAATTTGGTTGGGATTGGGTCTAACATACAAGTTGATGGTTTAGATGAAGCTAATATTTTTGATAACTCAGGAAGCTCCACAGGATCAAAACAGTCCAAACACAGATCAGGTTCTACAGTTACTTCCAATGCTGTCTCACTTGTTGAGGATGAAGTAATCATCTTCGGGAGTATGTCAAAGATTTTCTTCTTAATAGAATCCATTTTATTTTGGAAGAATCCCATAAAGTCATGACTGCTGAGAGCTAAGGGAATGGATGGCTCAACAGAGCTATGACTCTGTGTAAGTTTAGCAACTGTACTAAAGTGAAACCTAGGATTATTCTTGTTCTCTTCTATTAAGGATGAGAAACAAGCTGTTCTAGCTTGGTGAAGTGTCTTTTTATACAACAGTACGCTATTTTTCCAGATTAAGTAGGAATCCTCTAGGTGTGTGGAGCGCCATTTTTGCTCCAATTTTCTAACATTGTGCTTTAAAGTACGCAGCTCTGAATTAAACCAGGGAGCCTGCCTCCTATGAATAATTACCTTCTTTTTCAAGGGGGCTGCATTGTCTAATGCACCACGCAATGATGAAGCTCTGAACAAGAGAATCAATTTGTGAAGGGGAAGAAACAAAATTGTTGCCCTCCACTGTGTTTTTCTGTGATAATGAGGAGATTAAAAGTGGAACAGATTCTTTAAAGGTTGTTACAGCATTGTCTGATAATGATCTACTATAATAACATTTTCTTTCAGGTGTGGAGTACTCTGTTAAATTAAACTCAAAGGTTATTAAAAATGGTCAGACAGGACAGGTTTATGAGAAAATATTGTTATGTCTGTAAACTCAATGCCATATGTCAGCACAAGGTCCAGAGAATGAAGACAAACGTGGGTAGGTTTGTTAATGTTTTGAGTAAAGCCAATTGAGTCTAAGATACCATGAAAGGCTATATTTAAGCTATCACTTTCAGTGTCAACATGAATGTTAAAATCCCCCACTATAATAACTTTATCTGTATTTAACACTAAATCAGATAAAAGGTCTGAAAACTGATCTAAAAATTGAGAGTGAGGGCCTGGTGGACGGTACAAAACAACAAACAGAAGTGGTTTTAGTGCTTTGCAATTTGGATGAGGAAAACTAAGGATTAAATATTCAAAAGAGTTGTAGCTATTGATTGGTCTGGGACTAGTCGATAAATCAGACTGAAAGATGGTTGCTACTCCTCCTCCTCGCCCAGTATTTCGAGGAATGTGAAAATTTAAATAATTAGTAGGAGTTGACTCATTTATAGTAACCTGCAGCCAGGTTTCTGTGAGGCAAAATAAATCAATCTGATTGTCACAAATCAGGTCACTAACTAGCAAAGTCTTTGAAGAGAAAGATCTTATTTTCAGTAAGCCACATTTAATTGTTTTATTTTTATTTTTAGTCTGAGTTGTGTTTATTTTTATTAGATTTTCCTGATTTCCTCTTTTTAGATAATTTTTTAATCTATTCAATTTTTGCCGTGGGCGAGCCACTGTCTCAATAGGGTAATGGGTGGGTAGCAGTACAGAAGCTGCAGAGAGGAGTGTTAAACTATGACCCTGCTTCCTGGTCTGAACCCTGGGTTGTCAGAGGTTTGGAGAACTAATAAATTCGGCCAGATTCCTAGAAAGAAGAGCTGCTCCATCCAAAGTGGGATGGATGCTGTCTCTCCGGATCAGACCAGGTTTTCCCCAAAATGTTCGCCAATAGATAATTTGTTTTTCAAAGTAAATGTTATTTCCCAATCTCAGTGCATAAAAACCTGAAGGAGGTCTGGAATTTATTTTATTACATTTGAAAACATTATCATCCATTTTTGCTGTGAAGCAATAATTAACATGCAGATGGCACTATTTCTGTATTTTGGAACACAGAAAACGAAAGAATGGTTATTTTGTTACATTAAAAATGTTTTTATAAAAGATTGGAGGAATAAAATAAAGTAATGATAGGAATTATGTTTCTTTCACGAAACTACCATTTTTATTTAGGAGTAGTTGACAAAGGCATGCCTCTTTTGTTTGATAGATGAAAGTCTTACATGGTAATCACATTAATTTACCCTGTTAGGATCTTTTTTTTAAACCAAAGCCATGGGTGATTCTCTGCATCGTTATAGATGGAAAACTACCCTAAACAGCTTTTATTTCAACAAATAATACTACTCTACCAATACTTGTTCTGTATATTGTAATCATGTGGGCATTACATTATGCCTGTATAAACATTTAATAAAATGTGCCCTCCCTTACTTTATGTTCTGATACAGTACCACTAAATAAATGAAATGTTTATTGTTTTCTGTATGCGTTTGTTATATTGCATCAAATTTGACCTTTGTGTGAAATCTGATTCTGTACTCTGTCTTTTTTCTGTTCAGTTTCACATGATAAAATGGTTTTATTAAATAAATAAGTTAAACCTAATACACACCATTATTATTATAAGTATTGTTTATAGGAGCATATTTATTTAAATGTTAAGACAACTGTATAAAGATGTTGTGGTTGTATGTATAATTTAGTATACTAATCTATGTGCTATATAAATTAGTACAGTAAGGTATGATAATGGTGATAGAAAAGGAGTGGGATTAAATAAATTTATACTTCCACTCACTCCTTTGAATATGTGAAACTAATCTATAATGCATACAATTTTCTGTTTCACTTTTGCTAACCTGCACGTATTCAAATAAAACAAAACCAAAATATATGCTTTTGTCAGGGGAATACCCTGTTTTGTACTGGGGACAGCACGCAGGCAGAACAAGTCGCCACATTCCTGCACACACTCACCCCGCTGGTGGGCCTATAATGTGTTTTGTAGAAACGAACACTTGTTTCTTCACTTCTCTTTGTTTTTTTCATCTGAACCAGGAGCTGCTAACAGATGAGATGAACACTTTAATGCCAGTTATCTGGGGGGGATTTTCCAAGGCCTCCCCCCACTGTTACGTCTTTGGGTCTTGCCTGTGTGGAGCATAGCGGTTGGCTGGGATGGAAGCTGCACTCATGGGAGTGCATTCCAGAGCTTTTGCATCATGTGAAAGTCAGCCTTCTCTGCCCCTTTTGACAATATTTAGCCCCGCTTTCAGCAGGGAA
Source organism: Crenichthys baileyi (assembly GCA_036173005.1). Classification (NCBI taxonomy): domain Eukaryota; kingdom Metazoa; phylum Chordata; class Actinopteri; order Cyprinodontiformes; family Goodeidae; genus Crenichthys; species Crenichthys baileyi. Next base: position 221,134 of record JAHHUM010002414.1, read on the forward strand.
TACAATCAATACTTTTTTTTTCTTATTTTTTAAAACATGTAAAGGCTGTGTCATCTGAAAAAGAGATGCACCATGTATTTTCTGTGAAAGTCAAAGTTTTATCATAAAGTATATCATTAAATGTATTTAACTAGATTGTTTCTCAAAAAAGACACACTTTTCACAAACTGTCTCTGTCATGCCTTGTATCTCCAAAATCATTTTTAGGAAATGAAAACGATTATCTGCTGCTACAGGTAAATTCATGCTGTTTGATCAAGTTTACATGTTTTTTTCTAATACTTGTAGTGGATATTATCTGAGGACCTACAGGGGATCAATAGAGTCGATTCATACGAGATGTAAGGCTTTTTGCCTGGCAGCCATAAAATATGCGTTAAAAGAAATATTTGCTAAGCACTGTGTCTACTGTGTTTTGACCTTCGAACAGAAGAGGGAGCTGTCTGCTCAAAAATACTCTTCGTATAGTTAAATAAAACCACAATAAAACCTGAATTCATTCTAATTTCACTACTTGTCTTTTTTTAGTGCTTAATCAGAAATGTATATTATATTTGCTCATTTCTATACTTAAAGATATTAGGCCACCATTTGAAGCATAACGTTACATTACACCAGGGTTATCATGGTCCAAATAAAACATGCTAATTATTGTCTAACAGTTGTTTGACACTACACTAGAATTCATCCATGACAAAGCCATGCACTCACCTGTGATTAAATACTTGGCTTGGCAGTTTTGATTGGTCTAATCAAACCCCTAACCCAGTTGCTTTGTCTTCTTTCCAGTTTCACTGAAAGAAATGTTAAAGACAGACATTTGTGGCTGAGTGGTCATGGACAAAGCTAATCATTTCCTATTGTTTGCACATAAATATCAGAAAAAAAGAGTCTGTGTCTATGGGTATTTTCCAGAAGCCTAAATGAGATCACACGGGGTGTTTTCAGCTTCTGCCGTTTCACTTTTAATGCCGAAAAACTGATTATCAGCATCACCACGTGATGGGCAGCATAAAGGGTATTTTTTAAAAGATGACAACATGATTATCTGGAAGGGTCAGATGTAGAATTTCATAGAGTCTCACCCTCAGCCAAGGTGTCCCATTAACACACAGAAGGCAAATAGCAAAGAGGTGCAATGGATTCAGATTATAACAAGAATGGTTGTAGCAAACATCCAGTCTTTTGTTTTATTCTTGAAAAAACGTACATCAGAAACTAATAGATTCTTAAAACGGGAATGAACTCCACATAGATCTGTTTGCTTTAAACTTTAAACAAAATCTCCACAAACATCTTGTTACTTTTGTTATCTAATGCCACTCTTTTCTATTCATTATCATGTGCTTACAACAATAGACAAGAAAGAAAACATCAGGGGAAGTATAATTTACATGGAGTGTGTACGTGTGTTTTGCTGGTAAGGTCCTTAAGGGTTTTTCCTAACATAACACATCTCATGCATAATTTACATCGCAGAAATACTTCTGGGGATTTACAGCTAACACGATTTCCAGGCCAACTTTGGTCCGGGAAAGCAAGATCGGGTTAAAAACACCACTGTACGAAAAGAGAAAATGGATGGTCAGTTTGTCATCCCCCCTGTGTTTTTTTTTTCTTTCAAAAATGGGAAACATGCGCTGCAATGAGTGGGTGTGTGAGTGTGTGTGAGAGAGAGAGGGAAAGGGGAGAGGAGGGGTTAAAGACTGGGAGGTATAGATTGCAGACGGAGAAGTCCTGGGGTTGGCTGGATTGTGATAACGACAGATGTCCAGAAAACTGCGAGAGGGGGCACTCCTCCGGTACCTCAGAGAGAAGGAGCGAGGGGGCGGAATCTGTAGCTGTCACTCCGAAGGCTCACCTCCATTATCACATCCACCCGGATACTGGACAAGAAGCGCTACTGATTTTCCCCAGCAAAAAGCACAGGTCAGTCACTACAAAATTGGAAGTTTTTATTTTAAGAAAGAAAGAAAGAAAGAAAGAAAGAAAGAAAGAAAGAAAGAAAGAAAGAAATTGCTTTCCCTTTTTCTCAGTTTTCACCGTTACAATGAGCCTTTCAGTGCGTCTTCTCCCCAGCTGCGTTATTTTCCAAAATAGTCAGGCGACCACATATGCTCTATAACTACAGCAAACCTGAAATAAAAGTTGCGCTTGACACATTGGACTTCATTATTTGTGCTCCCGCATTTCCAGACCCTCGTGAACAAAAAAAGGGCAGAGCAGCTGAGGGGTGGGTGGGCTGAGGTGGCGGGGGGATGGAGACGTCTCTGTTACAGCTTTCAACGCTCATGGGTTCGTGGCGAGTCTGTATTTTAATTCAGCACTATAGACCTGCTGCAGCCGTATATGGTAGTGTAGTATATTTCAGAAGGAGGTTTTTGTTCCCTTCTTCCAGATCCTCTGCGTTTGTAAGTGGGAGCAGCCATGCTGGTGGGGAGGGGGTCTCATCCTTTGTTACCGGTCGGCATGGACTGCCTGAGGCTCCATTTTCATTTGCATGTGACCATCTCTCCAACAGGAGCTGAGTTCACGTTTTGAATTTAGCGTCCAAAATTATCCAAACATCATTTGATATTCAAGGGCTGAAAAAAACGCGAGATGAAATGATTTCCCCTCAAACTGCTTTGTTTGACTGGAATACAAGCGACGCCCAAAAATGCTGAAATGATGAAACAAGTAAAAAAAAAAAAAAACCATTATCTATACAGCTTATAATTATATTATTTTTATGTAATGGTTTTCATTACAGTAAAACAGGTGTTCACGCCTATCTCGTTGTCTTAAATACTTACATGACAGCACTATGGACAGTTCCCCAATTCTTCTACCCCCTGCTGTTGGTTCCTGTCATTTCTGACATTGAGACACAGTGAAACATGAGAAACACAGCTTTTAGAGATGACACACTATTCCTTGTTTTGTGGCGTAGAACGGATTTATGAGCTCAATTTCTTTTTGTCTAGATCCCAGACTTGATTGTTCAACACTTGCTGAAATACAATCCTGAACACAAACTTGAACTTCCCTTTCTCTGTGCATTCTGTTGCAATCACTGCACTATACACTTCCTCTAAAGGACCAACAGTGTTGAGACATTCATTCAAATAACTTTCAAATTTGCTCTCATTCACAAACAGGGATTTGCTGCTCACACAGAAGATACAGTGTTTCAAGATGTACCAGAGTCAGAACAACCATGTAGAATAGTTTCTACATTTTTGGAGAGAAAATAGTTGTGGATGTAGATCATAGATGTTTGAGTCATGGGCTTCTTTGGCGCCAAGCCTTACCAGACATTCCTGAAAGGTTACAGAGACTGTGAGGCCGCCTGACCTCCCTTAGGTTCCCATGCATTAACATTTGTTTTTATGCCAGACTCTTTTTGGCAGAGGCATGTTTACTAATTAAACTTCTCGTTCTCTTCCAGACAAGACACTTCTCTACTGAAGTGAAAAATAAACCTTTATATTTGAAGGAACTAAGTCGTCATTTCAGATTTAAAAGAGGAAATGTTACTTTTATCTGATATTTCTTCATCCGTTACACATACATTCACATTCTATTTGACAATTATGATGCATTTTATGAGACGTAGGTTGCTGAATTTCATCAAGTTAAACTTTTAATTTACTCATGACTAGTGTGCTAAATTGCTGGTATGCTTTTAGGAGTCAACATGGGAGGCAAACTGAGCAAGAAGAAGAAAGGATATGATGTTAGCGACCCCAAGGACAAAAAAGAAGAGACCCTGGCAAATGGTGCTGGTGCAGAAGAGTATGCTAAAGTGGAAGATGGAGCTCCACCCACAAGAGCTGAGGAAACTGCTGGGAAAGATGATGTGGTAGAGGAAACTGCAGTGTCAGTAGATGCCGCAGTAACTGAGGCTGCGGTACCTCCGGAAGAACCAAAATCTGCACCCTCAGAGGAACAAGCTCCTGCGGCTGAAGAGAAGGCTGCTCCAGAACAAAAATCAGAAGCAGCTCCAGTAAAAGAAGAGCCAGCTGCTGTGGCAGTGGAAATAACTCCAGCTATCGAGGAACCAGTTGCAGAAGCAGAGGAAAAAGCACTTGAAGGAGAGGAAAAAGGAGCAGCACCAGACAAAGCATCTCTGGTGGCTGAAAAAGCTCCAGAAGAGCCAAAATCTGCTCCAGCTGAGGAACTGGTAGCTACAGAGCAGAAATTAACAGCAGTGGAAGTAATTCCAGTAGAAAAAGTACCAGCTGTAGTACAGAAGAAACAAACTCCTGTAGAAGAACCAGCAGCACTGACTGAAGAAGCACTTTTGGCAGAACAAGAGTCAGTTGTAGCAGCAGAGAAACCAGGACCTGAACTAGAGGAGCCAGGTGCAGCTAAAGCTGCTCCAGCTGTGAAAACAGAGACGCCACCAGTGGCTACAGAGGAATCTTCTCCTCCACCATTTGAGGAACCTGTGCAAGCTGATGCGAAGACTGAAGGGCTCCAAGTGGAGGCACCTCTTACCGCTGTAGAGTCTGTGCCAGAACCAGATGCTGCTTCAGTCAGCACAGAGGTAGCATCTGAGAATCAACAGCTAGAGCCCATCCAAGACAATGTGAATGAGCCAGAAGCGAATGTGGAAGAAACAGTATCTGCTGCTGCAGTGCCAGAACTGGAACCAAAGGCTGAGCCAGCACCAGAGCCACTGGCAGAGATAGAAACCCAACCAGAGCAAACTCCAGAGGCAGAGCCTGAGCAAGACACAATTCCAAAAACAGAGCCAGAGTCAGTGGAAGCACCCACACCAGAACCTGAAGCAGAGCAAACAACAGAACCAGAGCCAGAACCTGAGCAAGACGCAGAAAAGCAACAGTTAGAGGAAACTGAATTCCAACCAACTTTGGCTGCACCTGATGTAGCTGAAGTTAAAACTGTTGAAGTAGAATCATCTGAGGCTTTGGAGGCTGTGGCAGAGAATGCCTCTGCTGAAAATCATCATGCAGAAGAAGAATCTGTTACCACAGAAGCCCAGGGGTCCGATGATGCAGTTGAGTCACAAGCTGCAGAACCTGTACCTGAGATTGTCATCTCACAGTCTGCCTCCATTAACAACATGAGTGTTGAATCTGATAAGGCAGCTGAAGCCTCTTTGGAAGAGGTGCCTGGCCTGGAGCCTGAGATGGAAAGAAAGATGGGAAACGGAGATTTAGAAAGCCCTTCCTCCATGGAGAATGAGGTTGATGAAGTTACGGCAGTAAACGGGGAGTGCAGCCATAATACTGAAGCCGTGGCCACACATGCAGAAGAATGTGTTAACGGAAATGAAAAGTTAGAGGAGAGACCTGTTGAGGAGCAGGCAGATTTTGAACTAAAAAAGGACGTGAACCTGTGTGGGGACGTCCAGGAAGTTCCTGACACAGTCTCAGGCATGGTAGAGGGTCTCGGCAATGAGGTCACCCAGGCGGTCTAAAATTAAGCCTTCTGTCAAGTCACTGTGAGTCAGTTTGGTCGCTCGATGGTGAAAAAAAACCATCAAGGAATCATGGACAGCTATGCTTTCTGAAACGCTTCAACCACTGAGCAGTTCTAATCGGGAACTCAGGAAAAAAGCTTTTTTCCTCTTGGGTGGCCAAAAGTGAAACACAACCACTTGATAACAACCATGCTGCAAGAAAGACGGAAGAGCTACGAAAACACATGAGATGGTGATTGTGGTGCAAACAGAGAGTGGAGCTGGACAGCTTAGCATAAAAACAAACAAATATGGTATTAATGAATGTATAAATCTGTGTGTTTGAGGCTGATAAATAATAAACTGGGTCATTGAAAATAAAAAGCATTCATTAGTAGCATATTCTTCAATTCAGACTTTCATATATCCTTTCTTTTGCTTTATGAAGCGACATAACATAAATGTCTTGGCCTTTTTTAATAATTGTACTTGTAAGGACTGTTCATTTTAAAATGATTGTTCAGAATAGAAAATAAAAAGAGATTGTTGTCCACAGTGATCTTCATGTTCCTTTTATGATTTTTGTCAACATCAAGTGTCTTAAGATGCTGGCTTAGAAGTAATAATTCTGATTAAAATCCTAGACCATCCAAACAAAAACAATAGTGTATTTATCGTTTATTTTATAGAGTTTTACAAATATCACAAGCACTTTAAGGTCAAGATCAGAATTTTTGTCTGCTTTTATTTTAATTGGTGCCTATTTTAGGCTGTTGAACAGTAATGAGTTCCTGTGAATAAATAGTGTTGGTCCTTGGCTTCCATAAGCAGAGCAGCAGCAACATCTAATCTGATGGCTCTAGTAATTTCAAACAACATGTTGACATTCGCTGTCACTGTGGCTCATAATCGCTTTAATGGTTTAGAGTTAAGGTGAATATTCATGTCTACATTGACTGTCAGGCCTCTGGATGGCAGAGCATTTTGCAGCCTACATGTGTAAGAAGGACCAAATGAGAAGACTTCTTCATGCTAAGAAGAATGTTTGAATTTTCAGAAGTAAAACCAGTTTTTTTTGTCACATCACCATTCCTCGTTGCTGAAGCTCGATGCTCTGCCTGCACACTTCACTAACACTTCACAGATCCATACTGGGGAAGGGAAACTCAAGGAGGGAGGGGGGGATGGGCAGGAATGCATGCAGGAGGCAGAGAAAAGAATGAAGAGGCTGGGCTAGGGGATGGGTGTTGGGGGATCAAAGGCTTTGATGCAGCATGGAGTAAAAAAAAGACCACTCTCTTCTGGCCGAGTACATTTTCACACAATTTGACACGCTGATTTAGAAAGATGCATTGGGACTTTATGACACCCATATATGAAGTTCTGTGCCATCTATCTATTGTCATCCCCTGCTCCTCACACTAATCTCTAAACAGATGGACCTTTTTTAGAGGTGCTACACACAAACCCATATACACAGTATATATAAATACAGAATAATCTGCTGAAATAACAATCGCAAATCAGTTTTACAGTGTGAATGTGAGATCAAGCGTTAACAAAGTATAGTAATCCAACTTTAAAAAATCCACTAAACCATAAGGTAAGAGCATTAGAAGAGATCTGATCACGATAACCAAAATGTCCCATCCGCATAGCAGCTCTCTCCACTTTCATACAAAAATATGCAGCCCTGCATACTAGGAATGCTGTGGAGAGAGTTTGGGGCCAGAGATGCTCCACTTCCTGACAATTTATGCTGAAATCAATCACCCATCATGGACAGGAGACACATCAATCAATTGTTTAAGAACTTCTTGAAATACATTTTATTTAAAAGTAATTGATGAGAACATAGGACTCAAACATATTAATCATATCAGTTTTTATTCTTTATATGACAAGAATAGGACAGTTTAGTTTTAAAAGCTATTCAAAGTTATTGTCATAAACTGGACTGTAACACGACTTTTTGTCTGAATGGTGCTTGTATTTTCCTTTAAAACATTTATTTAAAATCTAAAACTGAAGACTTACTATTTCAACATTTCTTTGCTCACTCTGCTTCAATTTCTCCAGCTATAGTGTGTGTGTTTGTGTAGCAGAACAGAGTCCTTGTCCTTTCGATCCTGATTTACACACTGCCTTAAAGTTGCATGTTTGTGAAAGGCCAGCTGCACTGCCTGGTTACCCTGACACTATGGGCTCTATATGCATGCTCCTGCACAACGCTCAGACTGTGTTTTAGCCTCTTTTTCCTTGTGAGAGGACTAGCTTGAAGGGTTTGGTTATTCCCAAATGATGCCTCTGAGAAGCAAATGGGAAAAGAAAATGTGGACTAAATCCAAACATTCATGCGTGTGGTCAAATCTTAGAGGCACATAACTATTGATTAAAGTTGTATTTGTCAATAAAAAAGAGGCCTGGAGTTCACTGATCAATTGTTAGCTTTTACTGTGCAAACATAAAGACAAAGAAACGTCTATAAAGGCAAAGAAACGTCTTTTTGTTTAGTAAAAACGTGTTGGGAGAAATAATTGTTGCTTGCCCTGTTTTATTAGGTTCTCCTCATAAACAACTCCTTCAGTTCTTCCTCTCTTTAACGCTGTGTCACAACATGGCTTTATGTGCTTTACATTTGTTTACATCCAGCAGAACCTGGAATATAACAAGTAACCAACACTACTAAATGCAACATGAGAAGTAGTATGCTGTTTTGGCAAAGACATTCACTAGTCTGTCTTCACACACATAAGAACTTCAATGACATCCCATTCTTAATTTATAGGATTTTAAATAATGCCAGCCACAAGCATTAGGAGTTTGTTTATAGAAATCTTTGACAATTCTTTCAGAAGTACATTTATGAGGTCAGTCACTGATGTTCGACAAGAAGGCCTGGCTCACAGTCTCTACCTTTATCATCCAAAAACTGTTCTGTTGGTATTAGGTCCTGAATCTGTGCAGGCGTGTCAAGTTCCTCCATGCCAGACTCCATGTCCACGTCTTTATGGACCTTGCATTATGAGCTGGTGCACAGCCAGATTGGAACAAGAACAGGGCATCCTCAAACTCTTATCAGAAAGTTTGCAGCAGGCCACATGAAGGTGGAGGTCAGTAGCTGTTGCCTCTGCAGAAAGTTGGGGCTCATACAATATAGCATACCTTGCATCTTTAATTTTCCAAGTTCATATAAACAGAATTGCTGGTGTTGCTAAAATTGTAGTCTTTTTAGAATGGTGGAACGAATTGGACTCTTTCCCATCCTAGACACACACAGACAAATGTAACATTTATTATTGTGACTGCAGGAAGTTCTTCTCATTCCCTCCCTGTAAAATATTCAGGAAAAGCACTAAGTGACTGACAGGTTCAAAGATCCACAAAGATAGATTTATGTCCTGTGCTGACTAAAAGCAAATTGGGGAGTTTTCTGTCTGAATCATGCTTTTTTTTTTCTTGATATTTGTCTTGCACACATTGTCAGCTTTAATGTTTCCACTTTTCTCTTGGGGATTTGGAAATCTGTAAATTAGACTGTTGATCTATACTTGCCCTAGATGCATCCATCTGGGCATGTGTGCTAATGCTGTCATTGTATCAGGGAGAGCAGAACCCTATTAGAGTCTGGTAGTGATCAGGATCAATATTGAGCCGCTGTGCTGGTCTAATGGATGCTTATTCCTTCTTGACTGCCCATCACCTCTTCTTACACATGCACACTCTCTTTCAGCCACACACACTCTCTTACACACAAAGACACTTGTGTCCAAACTCTGCTGATGCTGCAGTTGCTGCAAAGAGTGAGCACTTTGCAGCGGTCCATTTTCTGCATCTATGGATGGGTGCTCGGGAGATATGGATGAATCTGCCCGTTATACTCGGTGTTAGTGGGTCATCCTGATATGTTCCTTACCAAATATTGCAAGATAACAAGATGAGAACAGTCTAAATGCCCTGCTGCGGTAAAGTAAAGTCTCAGTTTGGTGTTAGCAGAGACTTTAGTTGTTCAGGAGATCACAAATCAAAGTAAGTTTCAATGCAGTCGCTATCTCAGCTTTCAATTTGGCTCAACCCCTGCTGAGATTTCCAGAGTTCAGTGTTGTATCAGCAACTGTTCATTGTTGCAGTGTACGCAGAGCCAGCTGCAAAATGAAAGCTGAGATGGCATCCATCTGCTGTGCCTATTCTTTGGTTAGAGTGGATAGTATCTTCACTTCCAGCTCAGACTTTCAAAGCAGTTCTAAACACGTGGGTGGACAATATTCTGTACGAAGAACTTCTTTTATAAAATGTGTCTGTCACTGTATTCTTTAGAGATCCTGCCAATATAAGATATTACTTTTATAACTCACTGCTCACATGGGCATTTCTCATTTCTAAGTTGCTTGTGAGGTTGTTGTTTGATGAATAGGCTTTATGAAGACAATCGTTTGAAACTGGTTCTAATGAGTGAGAAGTAAAACACTTTGGGTGGGAGACCATATCTGAGTGGTCAAAACCGGATCATGAGGAATCAGTTTTAAGCTAATATTGGCCCATCTTTGTGTGATCACAATGTAGTGTGCATAAGTTACATGTTTATACAATAATTTGTATAATTACTTTATTATTATAAATAATTATAATAAGTTAAAGTCCACCATTATTCTGCTGAGGGACTTCAATGCCCACGTGGGAAACAACACTGAGACCTGGAGAGGCATGATCGGGAGGAATGGCCTCCTCAATCTGAATCAGAGCGGTGTTTCGTTATTGGACTTCTGTGCTAGTCATGGATTGTCCATAATGAACACCATGTTCAAGCATAAGGGTGTTCATCAGTGCTCTTGGCACCAGGACACCCTAGGCAGGAGGTTGATGTTCAACTTTGTTGTTGTCTCTTCAGACCTTCGGCCGCATGTTTTGGACACTCGGGTGAAGAGAGGGGCTGAGCTGTCCACTGATCACCACCTGGTGATGAGTTGGATTTGCTGGAAGAGGAGAGACTTGGACAGACTTGGCAGACTTTGCAGACTTGGCAGGCCCAAGCGCATAGTGAGGGTCTGCTGGGAACGTCTGGCAGAGCCCTCGGCCAGGGATGTATTCAACTCCCACCTCCTGGAGAGCTTTAACCAGATTCCGGGGGATGTAGAGTCCAAGTGGACCATGTTCTCCGCATCTATTGTCGATGCTGGTGCCCGTAGCTGTGGCCGTAAGGTCTGTGGTGCCTGTCGCGGCGGCAATCTCCGAACCCGGTGGTGGACACCGGCAGTAAGGGATGCTGTCAAGCTGAAGAAGGAGTCCTATCGGCTGTGGTTGGCTTGTGGGACTCCTGAGGCGGCTGACGGATACCGTGAGGCCAATTGTGCTGCGGATCGGGGTGTGGCAGAGGCAAAAACACGGGCCTGGGAGGAGTTCGGTGAGGACATGGAGAAGGACTACTGGTTGGCCTCGAAGCGATTCTGGCAAACCATCCGGCGCCTCAGGAAGGGGAACCAGTGCTTCGCCAACACTGTTTACAGTGGGGGTGGGAGGCTGCTGACCTCGACTGGGGACATTATCGGGCGGTGGAAGGAGTACTTCGAGGATCTCCTCAATCCTGCCATCACGCATTCCCTGGTGGAAGCAGAGGCTGGGAACTTGGGGTTGGACTCTTTCATCACCCAGGCTGAAGTCACCGAGGTAGTTAAAAAGCTCCACGGCGGCAGGGCTTCGGGGGTGAATGAGATACACCCTGAGTACCTCAAGTCTCTGGATGTTGTGGGGCTGTCATGGTTGACGCCCCTCTTCAACATTGCGTGGTGGTCGGGGACAGTGCCTCTGGACTGGCAGACTGGGGTAGTGGTCCCCCTTCATAAGAAGGCTGACCTGGAGGGTGTGTTCCAACTACAGGGGGATCACACTCCTGAGCCTCCCTGGTAAGGCCTATGCCAGGGTATTGGAGAGGAGAGTCCAGCCGATAGTCGAACCTCGGCTTCAGGAGGAGCAGTGTGGTTTTCGTTCCGGCCATGGAACACTGGACCAGCTCTACACCCTCTGCAGGGTACTCAAGGTTTCACAGGAGTTTGCCCAACCAGTCCACGTGTTTTATGGACCTGGAGAAAGCATTCAACTGTGTCCCTCATGGTGCCCTGTGGGGGGAGCTCCAGGAGTATGGAGTTGGGGGGCCTTTTATTAGGGGCCATCCGGTGTCTGTAAAAGCGAAGCAGGAATTTGGTCCACATTGCTGGCACTAAGTTGCATGTTGGACTCTGGCAGTGCTGCCCTTTGCCACTGGTCATGTTCATAATTTCTATGGACAGGATTTCTAGGCACATCCAAGGGTTGGAGGGGTTCTAGTTTGGGGACCAGTGGATTTTGTCTCTTCTTTTTGCAGATGACATGGTCCTGCTGGCCACCTCTAGCCAAGACCTACAGCAGGCGCTGGGGCGCTTCGCAGCTGAGTGTGAAGCGGCTGGGATGAGGATCAGCTCCTCCAAATCCGAGGCCATGGTTCTCGACCGTAAAAGGGTTGCTTGTCCTCTTCAAGTTGGAGGGTAGTTCCTGCCTCAAGTGGAGGAGTTCAAGTATCTTGGGGTCTTGTTCACAAGTGAGGGGTGAATGGAGCGGGAGATCAACAGATGGATTGGTGCGGCTGCTGCAGTAATGGGGACGCAGTGCCGGTCCATCGTGGTGAAGAGACAGCTGAGACAAAAAGCGAAGCTCTCGATTTACCGGTTGGTCTACGTTCCTACCCTCACCTATGGCCATGAACTTTGGGTCATGACCGAAAGAACAAGATCCCGGATACAAGCGGCTGAAATGAGCTTCCTCCGTAGGGTGGCCGGGCATTCCCTTAGAGATAGGGTGAGGAGCTCTGCCATCTGGCAGGGGTTCGGAGTAGAGCCTCCACATAGAGAGGAGCCAGTTGAGGTGGCTCGTGCATCTATACCGGATGTCTCCTGGACGCCTTCCTCAGGAGGTGTTCCAGGAGGAGGCCCAGGGGACGGCCCAGGACACGCTGGAGGGACTAGGTCTCTCGGCTGGCCTGGGAATGCCTTTGGCTCCCCCCGGAGGAGCTGGAGGAGGTGTCTGGGAAGAGGGACGTCTGGGTGTCTCTACTGAGTCTGCTGTCCCCGCGACCCAGTTGAAGAAAGTTATGTGTTTATCTTTAAGCTAAAGACCAAATAATTTTATATGAAAATTCAAGATTTCTTTGAACATTGAAAGATCAGTTTCTGGCCAGGAACGTGTTTGGGTTTTACATTAAAGATGAAAACGCACCTGTGTGCCATCATCCGGATCCCCCTAAAATCTGTACATTACATACAAAAGTGTTGTAAAAAGGGTAAAATATTTTCTGGCATGCAAGTTTGTCATTTCACAGTGGAAAGGGAAATCGAATAACAGACTGAAAGCACTTTATGGCAGTCTGCTTAAAACAACACATTCTAACGTGATTTCTGTGCTGCTGAAATAAAATTCCCATAATAAATTGATTAAGTACCAGCCACTATGGCTGCAGAGGAATGTCCGCTGAGGACAGATGACCTTCACTGTGCCTTTAGTTACAAACAAAACTAAATCAAAGCCGCTTCTTGTTTAGTGCTGCCCTCCCACACTTTGCTCCTGGTGAATTATTTATATGTGGAATGGAATGACCTCTGGCACTTTTAAACCAGCAGAGATTGGGCAAGGACAAAAACAGACTGAGTGACAGGTAGGGGGTAAGCAGACAGAAGGTTGCAGGGAAAACAAATAGTTTTAATCTGTTGTTGTACGATATAGAGCAGAAGTAGAGCTGGCTGAGAGGAAAGATATAGACAATCTGATAGCTCAGCTTTCAGCAGGAGCCTGCAAGGGTTCAGATGTTTGAGTTATTTCACAACTTGCTTCAGCAGTAGAAAGTGCTTTTTGACTCTGTATATTTGTGTTTTTTGGGGGGTTTGTGCAGCACAGAAAAGGTGAAAGGTGAAGGTACTTGTGTCTTTATCTTATACTAGCAACACCATTGACCTTTTGTTATTAATTGATTTTCAAATTCACCTTACTTTACCATTTTAGTTTTGTTTTTTCTAAGTTGCACTTTTACAAAAATTGTAAGAAAGAAATGCAAGCTGGATCATCCAGGCTGGAGGCCTTTCTTGGATAGCATCCTTAACAACTCTCCACAGTTCCTCTTATAGTCTCCCTGTTAAGTTGGTGGTGGTTTGTCGTGGATTTAAACATTAACATCTACTATAATTTAATATATATAATAAAGGGTTGGCAGGTTGCAGTCATCACACATTTCTATTGCCTTCAGTCCCTTTAAATGACTGCTTGGCAGAGTAGGCTCAAAAGCTCAGAATTGTTTTGCTGAATACGAAAGACAGCTTTACAGCCTACAGACTGCTATGCCAATGCTTCACAAACATTTTGGTGCTGAAGAACTCAGAAATTGCTTACAGGTCAGTCAAAGCAAGAGCAAAATGCATAACATTCTGAACAACCACTGAATATATTATGTACACTGCCTTGCAAACTTATTTAGATCCCTTCAAGCTCTCCACATGTTAGAGAGCTATGTAAAGCACTTGCCTAATGGTAACTTAATACCAAACATGACAGGCAGTTAAACTATGAGAAGTATTAAAAACAGAAGTAAGTGAACAGTGCATGGCAAATAATTTATATCAGCAAGAACAGACTGACTGCAACCATGAGAGCTTGAAATGCTCCCCCCCCCCCCCCCCTCTTCTTCATACACTGTGTTTGGTTGTAAAAGTAAAGAAAGTCTCTTTGTGTCTTGTTTAATTCACTTATACAACAGACTCTAATGGATACTGAAGATCTCTTTTTGGCAGGTAGATGCTAAAACTCCTGATCTGAAGAGCTAAATGGAAATAGCAGCTTAAAGCATTTGTCACCTACAGTCTAGTCAATAAAGATACATGGACAGCAGTCACAGAGCAAACGGAGGGCCTCTTCTTACGCTTCTCTACATGTTTACAAAATGTTGCTCAGCTGACTAAACACCGTGGTCCATCAGCCTTTTATCAGAGTGGCTGAGAAGTGTTCAGAGTGATAACGACTTCAGAGAGACTGCGACAAGACATGTCAGAAGACTGGCCATAGCAAAGTATGACCTAAAACCTGAAAATACAGTATATCCTCATTTATCAGCACATGAGTTTGCACAATTTTACTATGGCAGTTGAAAGTTTTTGTGTTAATTTCATTTAGGCCATAAGTTTAACTGTGAAGGACACTGAAGTAGTTTTACCGATGATCCTCAAGACTGGCAACAGAGAAAAAAGGAAAAATAGAAAGCACAAATTGAAAACAATTCAAAATGGTGACAAGCAGTAGTGGGTCTTACATGAATGGTTCCCTTGGTTCTAGCTCCACACTCCACACTCTCCCCACTGTCTCATATTTATCCAAACTCCCTAAGCACCGACCCTGACAAAGCCTACTTTGCAGAAGAAGCATTTTTACATTACTTCTTTTTATTAATTTGATGAATTCACAAAAAATATAAATCAAAACACCAAAACAAATTTTTATTATTCTGATTAATTTATGTATTTTAGACTTTCAACTAGAGTTGATGAAATGCTACTTTCATTTTTAATAGCCAGCTTCACTGTACAGCAATAGACTTGCAAATAAAGCGGCAGACATGTAAATCAAGGCATGTGTCGTTGCCCGGTACAATGCAGCCAGGGCTCTACTCTGAAGCCGGGGCTGGGGTTGGGGTTCGTTGGCGAGTGCTTGGTGGCCAGGTTACTCCTTGTGGGACCTGGCCAGGCCAAACCGGAATGAGAGACACAAGGCCATCTCCCAGGGGGCCCACCACCTGCAGGGAGAAATATGAGGGGCCGGTCCAAAGGGGATCAAGTAGCGGTCGAAGCCGGAGCCCTCTACAACCAGAACCCCAGACGCTTAAACTGGCTCTACGGACGTGCTTCACAGTAGGGGTGGGGAGCTGCTGACCTCGATGGAGGACATTATTGGGCAGTGAAAAGTGTACTTCAAGGATCTCCTCAATCCTGCCCGTCATGCCTTCCCTGGTGGAAGCAGAGACTGAGGACTCGGAGTTGGACTTGTTCATCACCCAGCCGAAGTCACAGAGGTGGTCAAAAGCTCCATGGTGGCAAGGCTTCCAGGGTGGATAAGATCCACCCTGAGATCGGGAATAGTGCTTCTGGACTTCACAAGAACTTCACATGTTGCAATGCATGCACCCCCATAATGCCCCAGGCTTGATGCTTTGCCATATGTCCACCATGGAGGATCTGACAGCTTTGCTCTGCTGTGTTCTGAACACACTTACACATATGCCTCCTTCAACATGTGAGGCAGACCGCGCAGAATTAAGACAGCACAGTTATAAAATAACCAAATGACATTTAAAAGATGGTGACAGCACTGTTTTATTCAAACAATTGGTTTACATTTGGATTTAAAATAATCTAATCATCTAAAGTCAATATTACAGTTCAAAGTGTCACAGAAGCTCAGGCAACAGCAGGTCACTGATTAACTTTTCTCCAGCAGGTTGGAAGGTTTGTTTAATACTAATCTGTTACAGACAATTCAAAATTGTACAGAACTCTACTTATCAGACGTTTATAGCACATCGTGTTATATCAAACATAAGTTGACTTGGTGCCTAATTATTAACTATTTTTGTGCTTAATAAAATAAAAAAAGACAAATCTAGATAATCACCTACCTTTGTGCCAGTCTTGCTGAAATGTAGCAGGACCTGCTAGAGGTTCCAATTTAATTTAATTTTCATCAAGTGCAATAGGCTCATAAAACAGAAATCTCTTCAGGCACAGAAAAGACAAAAACACATCCCAGCCTCCATTACATACAATAATCTAGTCTTTCTGATTGCACATTGTTTTGTGTGGTAATTATTGATCTTTAACCAAGTGCAAAACAAATTCTTGAAAATACATGTAAAGGTTCATAAGCACAATAACTTAGTGTTCCTTCCTTCCTTCATTCCTTCCTTCCTTCCTTTCTTCCTTCCTTCCTTCCTTCCTGCCTGCCTGCCTGTAACAGATCGTGGTGATTCCTTATATCATGCATTCCCAAGTTTAATTATAAATATCTCTATATTCTTCTGATCTGTTGAACACAAATCCCCAGCAGACCAGGGCAATAGATATTCTTTGTTTTTTTTATATCAGGAACATTTTAGACTTCCCCTATTTGTTTTGTAGTTATGGGGCACTGAATAATACACAGACAGAAATCAAAATGCATTTATTAGGGGGTATAACAGGAAATATAGCGACCGAGAACTGTAGCTGTTTTTTATGGTGAACACGTATTTTATGGGATCAGTTTTATGTTTTTTTATGTGTTAGAAGAAACAAGAAAAAAATTATTTTCTGCGTACACACAAATTATTATGTTAAATGAAGGAAAACAATTACTTTTTGAAACTAACAAGTGAAATGGAAAAGTAATGCTCAAGCTCAATTTGTTCCAAAATATCAAGATGTATTTTCCTTTATGCTGCCTGCCGGTGGACAGCATGTCCAGTGGTTAAACAGTAATAACAGGAGGAGTGACTCAGCAGGGCCCCTTGGGAAACGACCCATATCTACCTCTGCTTGGCTTTGCTGATGGAGAAGTGTCAAAAAAGTAGGTCACGGTTGCCATCCCTGCAAACTATTACTGACACTCACAGGAAAGAAAGGAACAGCTTCCTTAGCACTATTTAGCAGGACAGCCAACTCAGCTGATGCCTGAGAGGCAGGGAGAGAAGCTGCTCTGTATGTGTTCCAGTTGGTGCGCGTCCATCCAAGCGAATAACTCTCAATAAGTAATCTAGCAGAACATTTTCCAAAGGTTTCTTCAAAAAAATGAAAAAGGAACAATAACCAATCTTTCATCTGATGCTTTCTGTTAAGTTACCATGTATTGCTTCTGTGAACATTAGGGCTTATGGAGGAAGATTAGATGTCTATGCAAGTGCAATATATGTAGAAAGGCAATAAGAACTCTTATTTAAGGCCATGCAATATGAGATAATAGCAACTAATCTTTTTTAACTGGAAACAGAATCGGAATGGAAAACTACTTCTGCCGGATTTTAAAAAACGGCATTAAAATTTGCGAAGTTTTGTGCTCTGTAGCTTGCTTGTGAAAGGCTATACTATGGGAGTTATGGTGTATAGTGAATAAGTGAAGGAAACAAAAAAGTCTGCAACTTGAATTATTCTCTCTGAAAACAATCTGTGGTTGTTGTTTTCTTTGAAACAATTACTGCACCAAAAATACGACATCGTAATAGCTGCAAGCTTTCTATCACTTTATTGCCACAATTCAGATAAGGAATTAGTTCTGGCAATAGTTAGCCCTGCGGTTAGGCAGCTTTAAATGTGTCAGTGCACAAAATCTAAACAGTGTTTGAGTCAAAATTTAGCTAACAAGTTAATCACAAATGAATGCTTATTGGCATGGAATTCTAGAAGCGTGCAGACTTTTTTACTCAAAAAACTTATGTTTACACAATAGGATCTGTTCTGTGTTGAACATTTTTCACTTTTGCAAAGTGCAATCTTGTCATTTTCTTTTTTTTGGCGAGCTAAAATGATGATTAGATAATAATCTTACAGCTGCAGACATCTTCCCTCGTCCTGTGCCAGGCTTTAGATTCCCGACATGGTAGCATAACCCCCCGGTTGAATCTGATTGCAGCCACGCACCCCCAGCTGTCTAATGCGAGGATTAGACTGCACATATTTGTTTCAATCCCTTCTTAAGGTTACCCCTTCCTTTCCCTCTCTCGATCTATCTCTCATGTCTCCTCCTCTTCCTCATCTCCACTGAGTCACACCGACTGCTGCGTTTATGGGTCTCAGTAGCTTTTCTCTGCGGTCTGAGCGTCTCCTAGTCTGCTGACACATGCAAGGCACAAACATTCAAGTGCAGCACAAAAACAGCCTCTAAACACCTCCATACCTTGTCAGGCCATAAACTCCTGCCTACACACTAAAGAACACAAACCTGGGATGTGGTGCATGTTATAGTGTTATGCTGTTAAGCAAGCCCATTGAAGTTCAAAGAGGCGTCTCTGCTACTTGTGGATTGCCTTCTATTGCATGTAGAGGGTGGTATTGAAAAAAGAGAAAAAATTGTATGTGCTCCCATTTTTGGTTAGAAAAATAAACGGCTTATTTATGGCTGCCAGTATAATTTCAGGCCGGAATCTGAACAATGCTGTGATCTGACACAATGTGTAGGGCCCCATGATACTGATTTACTCATGTCGTGTGCACACAGCTATGTAGAAGAATCTCAACATTATCTTATTGGGTTATTTGTGATAAATTGCAACATGTTTTGTAGTTTCTGGCATCTTACAAAGTGTTAAACAAATGACAGAATATTCATGTTGCTTATTCATGAGGTTACATACTGATGAGTGGTGTTGTACCACTGCACACTTTCTAACAGCACACTCACGGGCCCCATTGTGTGAATGAATGTGTCACTGAGGTTAACCATGTCCAGCCCAGAGCTTACTCACCTCTCCGACCGGGACACTGAGAGGCCGTGTCACTTATCTGAGGAATTCACCCCAACGATCTTCTCTTCATAAACACTCCTCTGTGGAGCATGTTTCTCCTTTCTAGTTCTGCCTTTCCTCTCAAACACACACACACCTTTAAATCTTCATGGTGTTTGGCCAGTTTGCTTTAGAAACAGCTGAAGCCAAAATCTAAACAAGAGTCCAAAACTAAAACAAAATCCATCACGTAAAATCTACACAGCCAGGAAATTCTGCTTATGCCTTTCATAATCAAGCACATTTCTGCTTCTATTTCTTTTGTATATAAAGGTTTTTGCGGTGTTTTAAATGACATATTTGCACGCAATTGATACTGTTCTGTATCCCGTTGTATCCAAAACGTTCTTTTCAGCTGTCTTTTAATATTGTTTAGCAAACCTTCACTCTAAATTTATTTTTAACACTAAAAGCCCCAACAAAATACTTTTATCTTGCTTTTCATTTCTAAACTAAAGTCTCTGAGCTTTCCATCTGTTACTAGGCTTCATGATTTCTGCAGACTGGGTCAGTATAAGAATAAAGACAGCTGTCATTAGGCGAGAGGCAGGGTACACCCTGGGCTGGCTAGACAAAAACATTTAGGTTAAAAAAATTATTTTTTATCTTATTTTGGGCTAGGTGTTAAAAAGACTAATTATATGGAATATTGAGTAGCTTCTATAGATTTAAAAACTTAATTAGGTAGCACAATGTGACATGTGAGTTGTGATTTTTTTTCTTTTCAAATCCATCTTACACAAATAGGCTGTGAGAAAAAATGGTGTAAACAATCCATCCTGTTTTCCTCACATTAACCATTAAGTAGAAAGGGATTAACTTGTGAGTTGACCCAGAGCCACGTTAGCAGGAAAAAGTATTGTTGCTCTTGTTCTGTGTAACAGGCTAAAAGCTATGCTATCTAGTAAATTATTTAAAATAATTGAGGCTGTCTTATTATTAGGCAAATAAACAATGTAGGATGATAATGATTCTTAATCGATTCCAATTAGATTTGAGTCATATAGGACAGAGTTTAGGATGATGCTTTACAAGCCACTGCTGGTACCGGTCCTTAAAGAGATCCCAGGCTGTTTGTTCACATAAGCATGTGTCAATGAAACATTAATTAATGAAGTCCCTAAACATCACCCACTGTCAATGACTTTTTTGCTCAACAACTACAAAATGCTCTTTATATCACATAATTAAAATTACACAACATCTAATCTGGTTGCCCGGGCAGCCAGTCTTACTGCTGCTCAGTTAGCTCAATCTTCCCATTGCTGTGACTCCTACATGTACCGCTGCATCCCTTCATGTATCCTGACAACAGTATTGACATTCTACTCATGCCTCCCTGTCTGTCTTTATATAAATCCTGTTGCTATACTAAGTAAAGTTCTCCTCCTCGCTATTTTTTATCCCAGGAAGCTATTATGCTACCATGTTGACTCTTTGGCTGTATTTCTCCCACTACTACTGCTGACCTTATTGACAACCATTGTAAATGTTTGTCTATTTCCATTTCCAGGTCCAATTTCTATATGCCAGGGGGGTCGTTAACAGTTCAAAAAGGTCAAAATCTAATTCTAAGGTAAAACAAAAGAAAAATATTGTGCCTGATACCTTCTTTTCGATGCATGACTATGGTGATGTAGTTTATATAAATGCTTCATCACAGTGCTTGGATGCTGTGATATGGTTTATCATGGAACATGTCATGTGATTTGTCATTTGTAAAGATTCAACTCATCACTGAATCTTGCATGTTAGCGTTGGTTAGCCAGCCTTGTTGGTGTGATAACCACATGATCAAACACCTTTGTATTTTTAACTTGGAAATCTCATCAGAAAAGTAGAACCAACAATGGTTTTTATAAAATAAGAGACATACAGGGGTTGGACAATGAAACTGAAACACCTGGTTTTAGACCATAATAATTTATTAGGATGGCGTAGGGCCTCCTTTTGCTATCACGACCAGAGACAGAGAACCCAAATTCAGCCAAACACAAAGTGATAAGTAAAAAGGTTTATTCAGAAACTCAGGATCAGAGAGCAGAAGAACAGCAGTCAGCTTCCAGGAACCACTGAGAACAGAGAGACTAGTTAGTGGCTGAATAAAACTCAGGATCTGCAAGGAGTTAGATAAAGCCACTAACCTTCTCAGTCTGGTGATGAGGCACAGAATCCAGAGGAGGAAGAGATCCAGACAGTTAATGAGGAAGCGTCCAACAGACTGAAGTCGGATTGCCGACTGATCCAAATCCTCCGGGGGAACCAGCTGACGCTGTGACAGGAAACACAGAGAGCTGTGATTGTCCTTTTGACAAAAATCCAGGCAGACTAGAGAGCCAGGCGAAACCGGCTGAAAAAAACCAGTGGCTAGGCTGAGACGTAAATCCAGGGACAGAAACAAGGTCGAATTCCAGGGCTAGAGGCATCAGACAAGGGGGGGGCAGAGACAAAAAACTAGGGGGCAGAAAACAGAGTCGAAATCCAAAAAATCCAATCCGTCAGACAAGGAGCAAGCAAGAGGGAATAATCCGTAAGGCAAAGGCAAGGTCATGGAACGAGATCAGTCAGGAAGGAACGCTGGATAACTACTCACAAATGTTTTCGAAAATCTGGCACCATCTGCCGGTCAGAGGGCTGTATATAACCGCAGCTCCAGAGGTGTGTGGCATGATGGTGATCGCGCAGCAGCGCAGCAGCAGACAGGTAGAAGCAGATGAGTTAATTGCATGAGTGGGGGCAGAGCAGGCAGACGGGCCGAATCATAACAGTCCCCCCCCCTCAGGTCCGGCTCCGGACGGACCCTGAGGCTGATCAGGATGGAGGCGAGGAAAACTCCCGGATGAGGGTTTTGCCACTTAAAAAATTGTGCCGGAATCCAGGACCTCTCCTCAGGACCATAGCCCTCCCAGCCCCACCAGGTAACGTATGCCACGTCCCTGCCGTCTGGCCCGGATGATGCGCCCGGGACAGTGTAGACTGGGCCCATCAGCAAGAAGCCGGGCGGGTGGAGGGGCCCGGAGGGGGGCCCGAGATGGGACACCACATAGGGCTTGATCCGGGACACTGGAAGGTAGGGTAAAACTCTCATGGCAGGGGGCAGACGTAAACGAACAGCCACAGGATTGATGATCTTGGATATGGGAAAGGGCCCCCACAAAACGATGTGCCAGCTTACGGGAGTAAAACCAGAAGCGGGGGTCCTTGGTGGATACCAAAACCTTCTGTCCCCCCTTGTAGCTTGGAGCGGGGATTCTCCGACGATTTGCTGTGCGTGCCTGCACCCCGACATTCTGATCATTAGACCTTCTTGCCTTTCCCTCCAGATGCGCTGACATCTTAGGACCGCGGCCTGAGCAGAAGGAACCTCAGCCTTTTTTTCCGGGACAGTGAAAAAGGGGTGGCTGAAAACCCAAACACAACTTGGAAAGGGGATAACCCCGTGGCACTAGCCGGGGGGTGTTGACAGCATATTAAACCCCAGGGTAAATTTTGAGACCTTTTGGTTGCGTCGGACTCACATAGTGTGCGAAGTTTTGGCTCCACCTCCTGGTTGGCCCTCTCCGTCTGTCCATCCGACTGTGGGTAAAAATCCTGAGCACAAACTAACAGTAACCCCCAGCAAGGAACAAAACTTTTTCCAAAAAACGTGACACAAACTGGGGCCTCTGTCTGAGACAATGTCTGTGGGTATACCGGAAGGCAAAAAAAACCTCACTTGCCAGAATTTTCCCCCTTTTTCCTTGGTGGGGGCAACTTTTGAGAGGGACTAGGTGAACCATTTTAAAAAAATCTGTCGATGATGGTTAACAGAACTGTGAAACCATTAGAAACTGGCAAAACCTGTGACGAAGTCCATGGCTATGTGTGGACCAGGGACGAGGAGGAATGGGTAGGGGATGCAAGAGTCCAGCAGGGGGGCGATGAGAAAACTTGGCTGGGAAACATTGAGTACAGTCCGTGACGTAAATTGGGGGACATCTTTGACAAGAGATGGCCACCAAAACTGAGTTGGGACCATCTGTAACGTCCTGCTGATACCAGGATGACAGAACAGACGTGAATTATGGCATGAATTCAGTACCTTGGGTACGAGGCGTTCCGGACAAAACACCGGTCAGGGGGGCATGAAGTTGGGATAGGGAGGTCTTGGTGGCATCTTTAACCTCTCCCCCCAACCCCACATGGTGACAGAGAGTCTCATTGATTCCGGAAGAAAAAACTCATCCTCCCCAGAGGTCTGTAACTGGGGGGTTCCTGTATTCTGGACAGGGCGTCTGGTTTGCCTTTTTTTGACTCCAGGTCTGAAAGAAAAAGAGAAGTTGAATCTTCCAAAAAATAGGCCCCCCTTGCCTGCCTGGGATAAGGCGCTTCGCTGATCTCGGGTACTCCAGGTTCTTATGATCTGTCCATACAAGAAACGGTTCCTTCCCCCCCTCTAGCCAATGCCTCACTCCTCGAGAGCCAACTTGACTCCCCAACAGTTCTCGGTCCCCCACATCATAATTGCGCTCTGCTTGGGGACAAAGTCCTAGAAAAAAAGGGCACTGGGTGAATACGGCCATCAGAATTTTTTTGGGTCTTAGGACAGCCCCCCCCCTGTTTGGGGCGTCAACCCCCACAATAAAACTTTTTTATCTGGGTTAGGGGACCGTAGAAAACAGTAGCAGATGTAAATAATCCTTTAAGCTTGGAAAAAAGCTTTTTCAGCCGTCTCATTCCAAAAAAACCTTGTCTGGATGATGTGAGAGCATTAAAAGGGGGCTAACGGGTTTAATTTTCCTGATAAAACCTGTCTGTAAAAAATTTTACAAACCCCAAAAACCTTTTGAAGCTGTTTGCGGTCGTTAGGAGAAGGCCATTCCAAAACGCCTTGACTTTGGAGGGGTCCACTATAACTTGGTCTGGAGAAATGATGAATCCAAGGAATGAAGTGATTGGGGTGTGAAACTCACACTTCTCAGCTTTGAAAAACAGATGTTTTTGAAGAAGACGGAGGGGGGACCCCCCCGGACATGATTTCTGGGGGTTTCCAGATCCTGAGAATAAATCAGAATGTCATCAAGGTATACAAAAAAAAACTGTCCAACCCATATCCCCTCAGGACATCATTCACCAATGCCGAAAAACTGCAGGGGCATTGGGTTTTTAAACCAAAAAACCATTACAAGGTACTCATAGTGACCAGTAGGAGTGTTAAATGCCGTCTTCCATTCATCCCCCCCCTTGATACGAACAAGGTGGTAAGCGTTTCTCAATCCATTTAGAGAAGATCTTGGCGCCTGAATCTGGGCCTCGAAAGCAGTGTTCATAAGTGGTAGAGGGTATCGGTTTTTGACGGTGATGTCGTCTAAACCCCCTGTAGTCGATACATGGTCTCAAGAACCGTCCTTCTTTCCTACAAAGAAGAAGCCTGCCCCTGCTGGAGAAGAAGAAGGCCTAATAATACCAGCTTTTTTTTGACTCATCAACATACTTCCTCATGGCTTTGGGTTCTCTGGTTCTGACAATGAATACAATCGACCCCTGGGGGGGAAGTGCCTGGTAGGGGTCAATGGCACAGTCATAGGGGTATGAGGTGGGGAAGTGCCGTAGCCCTGGACTTGTTGAATACCTCCTTTAAGCGCACGATATTCGGACGGCACCTTAGACAGATCAGGATATGTCTCCTCAATGTCATTCTCCAGAATAATATCTGTAAAGGGAGAAGACAGGGAAGTGGCGAGCAGGACTTAGCCCAGCCCAAAATCTCTTTTGGCTTGCCAGTCAATATGGGGGGTTGTGCTTTTGTAACCAGGAGGCCCCTAAAAAATGGGTAGTTTAGGAGAGTTGATAATCCTGAATGTGATCTCGTCCTGATGATTGCCCCCCAGTGGGTTTTATTACCTCCGTCTTGTAGTATGAACTGTTGATACTATGACCATCCAAAGCCAGGACATTACGGGTGTCAGAGGGGGGAAGGAGCTTGATGTCATGGTCCCTGGCGAACGACTCATCCATAAACTCCGTGTCCCCCTGAGTCAATGAATACTGACACCTGATGAGAAGTGGAAGACACTTGAAATAGTTTCAGGAAATGAGCATGAGGAGACAGACAGTTGACTTGGCTCAGTAGAATTCTCCTCACCTCTACTGAGCCTGGGCTTTTAACGGACACTGAATGCAAATGACCCTGTCCACCCCAAAAAAAAAACACAAGTTATTCTTCTTCGTCGATCTCGTTCCCCGCAGAAATCTTAGAACGACCCAACTGCATGGGCTCCGGGTCACAACAGTGATCAGAAGGGGGGGGAAGACGTTTGGGTTCTAGGTTGGGCACAGGACTGTGAGCTGAAGGAGAATTAACCCTCTATAAAAGCCTCTCCCTCCTCCCTTTTTTGAGCCGCAAATCGATGCGGGGTTTCAGGGCCTCAAGTTGGTGAAGGGAGGCAGGGTAGTCCCGGGAGCCAGTTCATCCTTAATATTCTCATTCAGACCTTGCATGAAAAGCATCCATTTTAGCATGCTCATTCCAAAGGGTGCTGCTGCCAGTAAAAGAAAGTCAATGATATAAAGATGTAACACTTCTCTCTCCCTGTTTAATGGAGATAAAACTCTGGCAGCTTCACGACTAGAAAAACTGGATCAAAAACCCCTGATGAGCTCTTGGAGAATGCAGATTGAAACCCTTTTGCCACTCAGCAGTGCCCCATTGCTTAGCTTTCCCCAGAGCAGGGAAAATAACAAACGCCACCTTAGAGCGCTCAGAAAAGGGAACGAAGAAGGCTGAAGCCAAAATGAATCTCACATTGAGTAAGAAAAGCACGGCACTGGGAGGATTCCCCTAAACAGTTCAGGAGGCGTGAGTCTAGGTTTTCCTACCACAGCGGGAAAGATCATGAACCTGGGGGGAAAAAGGCTGTGAGGACGCTGGCGTGGAAGCAGGAGTCATGGATCGCAGCATAGAAATCACTTCCCCCCAAACCGGAATTTAAGACGGGCAATAGAGTGATCAACATTAGTGCACCCCTGCTGTGCTGGCGTGGGTCCATCTTTTGGCCAATTTTACTATCACGACCAGAGACAGAGAACCCAAATTCAGCCAAACACAAAGTGATAAGTAAAAGGTTTTTTCAGAAAATCAGGATCAGAGAGCAGAAGAAAAAGCAGTCAGCTTCCAGGAACACTGAGAACAGAGAGACTAGTTAGTGGCTGAAAAAACTCAGGATCTGCAAGGAGTTAGATAAAGCCACTAACCTTCTCAGTCTGGTGATGAGGCACAGGGGGAAAATCCAGAGGAGGAAGAGATCCAGACAGTTAATGAGGAAGCGTCCAACAGACTGAAGTCGGATTGCCGACTGATCAAAATCCTCTGGGGGAACTAGCTGACGCTGTGACAGGAACACAGAGAGCTTGGATTGTCCTCTTGACAATAAATCCAGGCAGACTAGAGACCCGCGAACTCAGGTTGAATAAACCAGTGGCTAGGCTGAGACGTAAATCCAGGGACAGAAAAAAGGTCGAATTCCAGGGCTAGAGGCGTCAGACAAGGGGCAGGGAGAGACATAAACCAGAGGCGAAAACAGAGTCGAAAAACCAAAATCCAATCCGTCAGTCAAGGAGCAAAAAAGGGAATAATCCGTAAGCCAAAGGGAAAGGCATGGAACGAGATCAGTCAGGAAGGAACGCTGGATAACTACTCACAAATTTTTTCGAAAATCTGGCACCGTCTGCCGGTCAGAGGGCTGTATATAACTGCAGCTCCACAGGGGTGGCATGATGGTGATCGCGCAGCAGCGCAGCAGCAGACAGGTGAAGCAGATGAGTTAATTGCATGAGTGAGAGCAGAGCAGGCAGACGGGCCAGAATTATAACATTTGCGGCCAATACAGTGTCAATTCGTCTTGGGAATGACATATACAAGTCCTGCACAGTGGTCAGAGGGATTTTAAGCCATTCTTCTTGCAGGATAGTGGCCAGGTCACTACGTGATACTGGCGGAGGAAAACGTTTCTGACTCGCTCCTCCAAAAAAACCCCCAAAGTGGCATAATATTTTGATCTGGTGACTGTGCAGGAAGGGAGATTTCAACTTCACTTTCATGTTCATCAAACCCAATCTTTCACCAGTCTTGCTGTGTGTTTGGTGATTGTCATCCTGATACACGGCACCGCCCCTTCAGGATACAAAGTTTTTAACCATGGATGCACATGGCCTCAAAAATGGTTCGGTAGTCCTTGGCAGTGACGCGCCCATCTAGCACAAGTATTGGGCCAAGGGAATGCCATGATATGGCAGCCCCCCAAACCATCACTGATCCCCCCCATGCTTCACTTGGGGCATGCAACAGTCTGGTTGGTACGCTTCTTTGGGGCTTCTCCACACCGTAACTCTCCAGATTGGGGGGAAAACAGTAAAAGGGGACTCATCAGAGAAAAATACATGTTTCACATTTCCACAGCCCAAGATTTTGGGTCCTTGCACCATTGAAACTGACGTTTGCATTGGCATGAGTGACCCCAAAGGTTTGGCTATATTGACCCTGTGGGGCTCCCGACGGACAGTTTGGGGAAACAGGAGAGTTGAGGTGCACATTTAAATTTTGCTGTGATTTGGGCCGGTGGTTTTATGTTTTTTGGATACAATCCGGGTTAGCACCCGAACATCCCTTTCAGACAGCTTCCTCTTGCATCCACAGTTAATCCTGTTGGATGTGGTTCGTCCTTCTTGGTGGTATGCTGACATTACCCTGGATACCGTGGCTCTTGATACATCACAAAGACTTGCCGTCTTGGTCACAGATGCACCAGCAAGACGTGCACCAACAATTTGCCCTCTTTTGAACTCTGGTATGTCACCCATAATGTGTGCATTTCAATATTTTGAGCAAAACTGTGCTCTTACCCTGTTAATTGAACCTTCACACTCTGCTCTTGCTGGTGCAATGTGCAATCAATGAAGTCTGGCTACCAGGCTAGTCCAATTTAGCCATGAAACCTACCACACTAAAATGACAGGTGTTTCAGTTTCATTGTCCAACCCCTGTATGTCTCTACATGTAGCAGAACATCTGCAACTGATAAAATATACACAGTAGTGGCCACAGAGTAAAACTGTGTTTTCCTTCAGAATGGAATTCCAGCAGCCATGCTTCCGACTGATCCCAGCGATGAGAAGAATGTTGGTAGGCGACAACAGAGATAAGAATGGTACCTGGAGAATGTGACCTGCAGCACATATGAGTGTGCCTTTGATGTAAACGATATGTAAAAATCAGCAAACATTGTTTCACAGTAAACTGTATAACAGATCTTCCTGTCTGAATAGCTCTGACAGGAGAAAATGAGAAGCTAAATGTAAGTAAATGCATGGTCAATCTCATTTTGCTCTTGTTCAAGACTGGGAAGACTGTCTGGTCATGATTTTCTGAAAATGTTTTATGATCTGACAGACCGGGTGATCTGTGATTTGATCTCAGTGATCTGTCTGTTTGTGTGTGTTGTTTACATCCTGTGAGAATGCTGACATTAATAGTGAGTCTGCATTTTTAGGAGGGTAACGCCACATGCAGCTCTCACTAGCCTTTGGGGTTCTGACTCTGATTTTTGCACTTGTTAAGGTGTTTATATGCCAAGACTGCAGAGCCACTATGTTTTCACTTTGTGAGCCAGCCAGTATTTGTATGAATGTTTGGCATCATGACAGCTGAAAAGATTATTTATGAGCCACATTACACTAAACAGCTTGTTTTCTATTCCATTGTTATTCATCCCAGCTTCATCTAACTCACTAACAACGTCCAATAAATTTGGAGATGTAGAAAGTCCTGGGTTTAATTTAAGAGTGTACATTTTCCAGTGTTTTCTCATCACCAACTCACCCTGAGGAAATTTTTCTTTACATTAGAAACTGCAAGGTATGTGTGCATATTTATGTGACAGGATAACATCTGTAACACAGATTGAGGTTAATAAGGGCTTTAAACTCTTAATTTCTTCAGAAGGCCATGTTCATGACTCACCTCTACTGTATATGTTGGCATAAACAGGAGAGCAGCTGTTGTATGCTTGTCTGTGTTACAGAAATCCATTGATTGGACATCTGGAAGGAATAAAACAAATATTAACACTTAGTAGTTGGATTAGCTCCATTCTCTCATTGTGTTACTGGCTGAAATTGTCCTTCTGTTGAGTATGGTGAAACAGCAAACTTCACAGTACAACTTCAAAAAAATTAGGATGTATAATGGAACATATGTTAACTCTTCAACGGTTTACCCTCTGTTTTCTGCAAATATATTTGTCATTCCTCCTATTTTTAGTTTTGTACGTCATCTTAAATATCTTAAGTATTACTGACACATCCTTTGTGGCTATAATTTATTTAACTTGACATATTTTGCCAAATACCAAAATAAACAATAATAATAATGAACATTTTGTTATTGATCAATAATTTAAACTAGATTTCATGCAATTCCACAATTTAGTGGAAACTGGAATTTTGTGCCTTTGCTTTCATGCAATGGTTTATTTACAGATCCAGATGCAGTTATATTTTAGATATCTTATAACTAGAAAACAAGCAGTCCTATACTGCATTCACCTCTAAATCCTGCCATTGTGGTTACATTTGTCTATATTTTACTGAAGAGGGTTTTTCTCATTTGGTTTCATATTCAGAAGGGTTCAACCTCTCTGCATCACAATTTACAGTCACTGTATTTTAGTAGAATTGGGATTTTTAAAACCTCTACATGTAGAGGATTTTTCCTAATGGCTCATCCTTCAGTCTGAAAAAAAGCAATAAAGTAAACACAGAAAAACTTTCTGGATCAAAAGCATTCTGGCATGGCAACAGGAATACACATCCAGCTGTTCTTTCTGTCCTCTTACCGCGTCACTATGTCTCATTCCATCTTTGGCTTCATATTTTAAATGCTGGGCCTCTGTAGTAACAGTGATCTGCAAAATTTACTCTCAAGAACAGTGTTCTGCATATTTTACTCCTATTATCCCCCAGTGTTTAATGAAACATCTTGCTCATTAATGGTAGGCTGCTCCTAGCCACCGAACAAACCACATGATAAGAGGGAGTGCTATGTGCTGTAGCTTGCTGATTATTATGCGTTGCATTCACTTGCACTCAGACATCTAATGTTCACTCATTAAAACACAAATTCATGTGGCAGGTTGACATTCCACTGTGCAATACATGTGATATTTTTTCAGTAATTAGTTACTTGAAAGGCAGTAATGTCCCAGCCCTACTTATAGTCATCCTATTCAGTATGCAAAACCATGGTCTCAATCCTTTAGCAGTTGAATTACTTTGTTGGCAAAATGAAGTACAGTCATATTTGATAAATTAGAATAGTATTGAAAACTTAATTTTTTCATTAACTTAATTCCTTACTGAAACGTTATATAGATGAATGAATTATACACAAACTGGAGTTTTCAAGCCTTTATTCATGTTAATTGTGATGATTCTCACTTACAGCTAATGCAACCACAACATTCAGGATTAGAACATTACATCAGACCAATATAAAAACACAATTTAAATACATAAATGTGGATTTAATGAAAAGTTTGTTTAATGCCTGCTTAAAGGTTGTTATTTTCTAAATGTACCTTTAATCTGACAAACGAGCTTCTTTGGAACGCATATTCTAATTTATTGAATATGACTGTTTACTTTAGTATGCTAACCCTAACCCTAATCTGTAGTGTTGTGCAATTTCTGCAACCTAAACCAGCATTTTCAAAATGTATACATTCTGGCACATTTCCTTTGGATGTATAGGTGCAATACCTTTTAGAAGCACAGGTGTTCAACTCTATGTTGCGGTAATAGTTCCGTATATTTGTGGTAGGAAAGAAGAGGCCCTCAGCAGTCCCTGAGGGGTCTAAAGTATGCCGGCCCCCCGCTGTCTCCCTGTAAAAACACAAGGAGTACTCGCTTATTCTGTTTTAATCCAGCCTGGTTTTAATTCAAACTGGGCCTCTTTGGATCCTGGCCAGGTATATGGTTCCCACTGAGAGGATGTCTCTCTCTCTGTTTCTCCACTTCAGCTGTTCTGGCCTTTCTTGCTCTGTAATGTAAAATACAATCTTCTATGCAGCGACAGGGTATGACAAGAGGATATACAGCCTCGTCCTTGGGAAATATGACCATCAATCTGCCACATTTACTGTGCACTTTCTTCCATTTACCTATGCCAACTCATCCAGTTGCCTCCCGCCTGTTTCTCTCTCTTCCAGCAAGAGTCATATTGGAATTGTGGCTCTTGTGCAAGCCTTACATTTGATTTACTGATTGATTTTAGTATTAACGGCCTTCCTCTCCTTCCAGCTGCCCATGAACGCATATATTCTTGGACGGCTAAAGATAAAGCATCCCATGCACTAAATGAAAGCTGAGGTCTTCATAAAAGATGTACCATTTTGATTTCTGTACATTTTTGTTTTGGCAGTTTCCCCACTTATTTTAAGAAGGGTTGCTGGATTATGAAAAATCTTAGTCACACTTATTTGGGCTAATATTGAAATTACAATAAACTGGTCTGGGTCTGGAAACACATTAGGACTGGGAATCTTGCTGGGAAATTCTACATCCCATTATTCACATGCACTAGATGTTAAGGTGACAGTTGTGGCTCAACCTAAAATTTCTGGTGATAAATTACACTTTCTACAAAACAACATTCCTCTTCTACATTGGGGGGATTTTTATTTTTAAAATCTAAGATCATACATTTTTAGTTCTGGAGCAAAATTCCTTATTTCACTAAGATCCTATACTGGTGTCCCAGAAAGCTCTCTTTAAATTCCTGCTGCTTGAGCTCAGACTTCCTCTGCTTGTGGACAAACCTGCGGTCTCAGCTCTATTCTCTCTCTTCATTGATCTGGCTTGAACCATAGGAGCATAACAGGCATACTCCAAAATAAGGCAGTGATCTCAAAGTTATACTATCAGTCTAGTCTAATGACTGAAAGTGTTACCAGGCAGAGTTATCACTTCGATCCAAGAGAGAGAAACAAAATATGTAAGCAGAGAAAGCTGACATACGAATGAAGGCTTCATCAACACAGAGAAAGCTGAGGTGTGAGGTGCAGGAGTCACACAGGAGATGCACAAGAGGCATTAAGATATTTAGTCTTTAATAAAACAATGAACAATTTTGTATTATTTCTTTCCTGTGATGGGAAAAACAAGATAATGCTTGGCTTTGTTGTCGATGAATACCTCTAAACAAAGAAAGAAATTAAAGAAAAAGAGGAGCGGCAGATATATTACATCCGAAAAAGGTCTCCTTTGGGCTGTTTCTTTGTGTTATCTCTTATCAGCAACCATCTGTAAAAGAGTGTGGGTGTTGGGTCACAAGGCAGCACACAACCACCTCACAGGTCTATCAGTATAAAGCAAATACAGAGCAAAACTTGGAAGCCAATACTGAATGAAAATGGAAGGTTTGCACGTGTATTAAACTGAGATGCTCAAATTTGAGATATCACTCCTTCAAAAAAATTAAAACCTAAATATTAAACAGATTCTTATGAATGCCTCAAATCTTTGGATTTGTTGTAGAAAACTTCACAACACGTTGGAAGAAAAATTCTGATAGCTGTATGCAAACTTTGAAAAGAAGCGAGAGATTCAGTTTTGGTTTGATAAACCTGGCACTGCTACGTTGTAATCCCCTGAGGAAGCATAAAGAAGGATAGAGACATGATAATCTTTTAAGGGGCAGAGGACGAAATCTTAGATTTAGGAAATTGCCAGAGTACATTTTGGGCTCCAGCTTGATCTCCTGCAGTCAGACAGAACAGCGGGTGTGGGCATTAGAAAATTACTGATGTGAGAATGAGGTCGTTTGAGGCCATATTTAAATTTTGTTTTATTTGACAAAAAAAAAGCAGCATAAAAACTTTTCTTCTACATCTACATTGCAATTACCTTTTATGGATATTGTTTCTTGCTTATTAGGAAATATTGGTTACCCTCTACATCTCACAGCATTTCCTCAGTTAGGTATTAACATGTGAAGCTTCTGTTTCTTGATTACATCAGAACTTGATAGTTTCTGGTCAGGACTGTAAACTTGGTCACCACATTCTGAACCCAACGTGGTAAAAGAGCTCCCTCTAGTGCCAAATAAGAAAATAACTCCCCATCTCAATAGTAGATTACATGTAAATGCAGTGAAATTCAAAGAACTCCAAGACAGCCCACATACTATTTTGAAATCCGTTTGGACCTATTGGAGCTTTTTATTTAATCCTAATGTCTTTAATATCATTTTAGTTTTTTACTACTTGTAGATTTCATCCCACATGAAATGTAATTTCATGTTTTATCTTTTTTTTGAAGAACTGTTATATTTGATTTTAGTTGTCCATACATTATTTTATGGATTTAGTTTAGCATTTTTCTGCTTGTACATTTGTTTCTAACCTCTATGAAGCATGTTGTGGAACATATTAAGTGCTCTACGCTGGTCGAGTGATTGATTTAGTGATGCTTATCTTCGACGAATTTAACTGAATAAAATATTTTAAAACCCTTCATAAAAATAGTCAAGATGAATGAAACACATAATCACTTATCTTACATAAAAGCAGCAGGTCAGCTGAGCTGGATAATGGCATTGAAGACAAACACACTCGAGCAAATTGTTGGAATCCTTTACAGCGAAACATGTTTTTACAAAGGCTGCTCCACACACAATGACAACTGGGACGAAAGCATACAAAGTGCTGTAATGACTGTAATGAATCAACAGAGGTGAAAAACCTAACGGAGTGTCACTTTCAGGCTTATTTAAGGATCTTTTCAGGACAAGAAGGTGGTGATGGGGGGTGTTAGGAAAATCTTCATCAGGTGCTAGGTTTCTGATCTTCTTCCCCTTAAATAGGACTGAAATCATTTTCACCATAAGGTAATCTTTTTTGCTGTTTGCCCCCGATATTTCCTGCTCAGGATTGGTTACTGATTGTATTCACAGCTGAAACGTTGCAGAGGTCTGCGACATGGCATTATAAATGAAAGTGTTGTTGAAGGGCACAAACTGGTGGCTGATGATCTTGATTGCCTCCTGAGCAGCTGATCCTACAAAAGATATTGAGAGAAGAAGTTAGGGGACATGATCCAAGTTTGCGAACAGTTTTATTTATTGGGATAAGATCTGTGGAGGCTTCAGGAAGAACTTACCTCCTAAGAAAGCAGAAACTGTGTGTGGCTCTGCTGCGCCATACCGACAGCTGCAGGGGTTCAATTATTACTAATTAGTGTCAGCTCTATTAGTCACTTTGAGTGAAGTATTCATCAGCACTTACAACTCATGGATATAGTCATCTTTGATGTTGACATTGAGGCTGTACTCTTGCAGCAGGCTGTTCACACACAGCTTTAGCTTGCTGATGTCCTCCTCCACCTGGTAGTTATATACTCCTTTCATAAAAAAAAAAGAAACGCAAAAGGCAAAACATAAAGTACAGTAAAGTGTGAAATACCAGATCTCTCCTCTCATGCGTGACAGTTCAAAAGATTTAAACATGTCTAAACCCTTTTCCTATCTATCAAAAGATGCGAATCACCACAAATAGAAAAAATAGGAAATAAAGGTCTTATTATTCTTTCACAAAACAGGGAAAATAAAATGGTCGTACCTGGGTAGCGCGAGTGCAGCTGATAGAAGCGATCAACAGCACGAAGCATGAGGTAAAAGACAATCTCGCTGTCTGGACTGTCCATGCAAGAAGCTGAGACAACCTTACATTAATAACTGCCTTGCGACATGAATGCACTTTCATCTTACCAGTGAAGCAAAATGTGCAAGTAACAGATGTTACACATGAACTAAATAAACAATACATTTGTCACAGACTTACTTATTTCATCTTTATTTACTGAATCCGGGTGATATTCTTCAGCCAAAGACCGGCAGCGCACAACACGCAGGAAAGCTGCATTTTTACCTACGCAGAAATGCTTCCGGTTAGAAATAAATTTACTGCAGGTGCAGCAGACAGATTAAAGAGATCGGGACCGTTCTGACGGGTCTGTAAAGAACCGAGTAGAACTAATCTCAGATATTCAGAAAGGTCCAACGTGATAAAAAGAAATCAAGTAAATTACAAAAGAAACTGATCTGATTTTAAAAAAAATCTCTTTAGAAAAAGGTTCTCAATAATGTTTAAATATTAAAATTAAATGAGGAGCAATTTACTTACAGAACAGCTTGATGTCTTTTTCAGAAATGCTCTCTGCTGGCTGTTAAAAGAAAAGAACAAAAACGTTAAGCTTAATCCTAATTGAAGCAAAAAACAATAATATTATCCACATTAACTGAAACTGTGTTTAAGTCTGTTTGGATGAAGATATTAGATTTGTACATGTATTTGACACAGGAACAGAATTTTGCTGTTGTGGTTTAATGCTTGCGGGAAATATTTTTATACATGAAATTTGTGCTAAATGTTAGCTTTTGATTACAACAACAGCATAAATATTATCCAAGCTTTCACAAACACCTTAAGCTTGTACACTTGTTTTGATCCTTAAAATTAAACATAATAATTCTGCACCTTTCCTACAGACTGTAGTAGACTTTCAACATGCTTAGAAACAGCTGCTGCATCCTGCAGGGCCTTTTCCCTGTAACTGACATAAAATGAAGAAAAAGTGAAAATATGTAGCACCTTAAGTCGCAAAACTGGATTCATTATTACTAGCTGGTCTTTGTTTCACACTACAGGAGCCCACATATTCCCCCACTTACACGTTTTGGAGATTGATAAACTTCTGAGAGTCTGCTATCATGTCTGGGATGGTGCCTCGCACGGGAAGGCTTCCGTTGCCTTCATTGTAAACGAACTCTTTCACAGCTCGCAGCATCACCCAGAAGGATGCAGTCTGAAAAAAAGAATACAAAAAGGAAAACACAAAATCAACATTTCTGCCAATGTAAAGTAAAAGTATATTTCTAAATATAGAACTATAAAAACAAAAACAAAACCTGTGCTGTGATTTTGTTACATTGCCCACTACTGAAGAGATCTTCAACAGCACTTGGAATCTGCAGAAACAAGACATACTATATAAAAAAGTAGATCGACTGGCAGATTTGAACCCTAGACTAACGATAGCTCTATTAAATAGAAGAATTCAGGATCTGACACCTTGGTTTGATTTAACGCAGTGTTGACATTCTTAATAGCTTCGTCAAAGTTTTCTTCATCTTCTGGAACACCATTCTCGTTCTTCATGATCCCTAAAATGCAAACAAGTTAAGTATAATTCTCAGTCAGTGGTTAAATAGGCCACAACAATCTAGAGGTCCACAGGTACCTTCCCTAATCATTTGTCTGAATGTCTCCTTCTCCTTGTAATTTTTTGGTGGCTGACCATCATGCTGCAACCAAAAACAGCACAAGAGGACAAGTCATAAAACACTATACTCTCACAATAAAGACAGCTCATCCTGGGAAAAGATACCAGAACTGAGTTCCACACCTCACTGAGCCATCTATCCAGGTATTTAGCAACAATGATAATCCACGGTGTGTGACTGTGATCCTACACATTAAACAGAGAGAAAGAGGGGAAATTGTTATTTGTCAACAGAAAGAATGACTACAAGGCTGTTATATGCAAGCTAAACTGAAATAAACACCTTCTTGTCCATGCTTGTGAGGTCATAGGAATTTATGTGTTTCTTAAACTCATCAAAAGGTTGATCTAATCTGAGATCCTCCAATGCGTTGTCTGGATGAGATTCAATGACTAAAAGGAAATGCGACAAACTATTGACTTAAAAACAAAGAAACAAATTAACTACACACATAATAATGTATATGTGCATTAACATCTGTATGCATGCACAAGTAAGATACCAATGATATACACTGCTCAAAAAAAATAAAGGGAACACGTAAACAACACAATATAACTCCAAGTAAATCCAACTTCTGTGAAATCAAACTTTCCACTTAGGAAGCAACACTGATTGACAATCAATTTCACATGCTGCTGTGTAAAGGGAATAGACAACAGGGGAAATCTTTGGCGATTAGCAAGACACACTCAATAAAGGATGTGGTTCTGCGGGGGGGACCACAGACCCTTTCTCAGTACCTATGCTTTCTGTTGAACGTTTTTTGGTCACTTTTTGAATGTTGGTGGTGCTTTCACACTTATGGTAGCATGAGATGGACTCTACAACCCCCACAAGTGGCTCAGGTTGGGGCTCATCCAGGATGGAAATCAATGCTAGCTGAGGCAAGAAGGTTTTGCTGTGTCTGTCAGCGTAGTGTCCAGAGACTGGCGGCGCTACTAGGAGACAGGTAGTACACCAGGAGATGTGGAAGAGGGCAACAACCCAGCAGCAGGACTGCTTCCTCCACCTTTGTGCAAGGAGGAACAGGAGGAGCACTGCCAGAGCCCTGCAAAATGACCTTCAGCAGGCCACAAATGTGCATGTGTCTGCACAAACGGTTAGAAACCAACTCAATGAGGATGGTATGAGGGACCGACGTCCACGAATGGGGGTTGTGCTCACAGCCCAACAGCGTGCAGGACGCTTTTCTTTGCCAGAGACAAAGGATTTGGCAAATTCGCCACTGTTGCCCTGTGCTCTTTACAGATGAAAGAGGTTCACACTGGCCACATGTGACAGACGTGACAGAGTCTGGGCCCCGTGGGGGAGCGATCTGCTGCCTGCAACATCCTTCAGCATGACCGGTTTGGCAGTGGTCAGTAATGGTGGGGGGTGGTATTTCTTTTGGAGGGGGCCGGGCCCCCACTTTCTCGCCAGAGGTAGCCTGACTGCCATTAGGTCCGAGATGAGATCCTCAGACCCCTTGTGAGACCATATGCTGGGGGGTTGGGCCCTGGTTCCTCCTAATGCAGGACAATGCTAGCCCTCCTGGGGGTCTGGAGTGTGTCAGCGTTCCTGCAAATGAAGACATTGAAGCTATGGACTGGCCCGCCCTTTTCCCCAGACCTGAATCCGATTGAGCACATCTGGGACATCATGTCTCCCCTCCATCCACCAACGTCACGTTGCACCACAGTCTGTCCGGGAGTTGGGGATGTTTTAGTCCGGGCTTGGGGGTTTCCCTCAGGAGACCATCCTCCGTCTCATCAGGAGCATGTCCGGGGCGTTGTAGGAAGGTCATACAGGCCGGGGGGCCACAACACAATACTGAGCCTCATTTTGACTTTTTTTTAAGGACATTACATCAAAAAAAAATGTTGGACCCCCCTTAGTGTTTTTTCCACTTTAATTTTGTGTGTGACCCCAAATCCAGGCCTCCATTGTTTTAAATTTGATTTCCATTGATGATTTTGTTGGTGATTTTTTTTGTCAGCACATTCAACTTTGTACAAACAAAGTAATTAATGAGAATATTTCATTCATTCAGATCTAGGATGTGTTATTTGAGTGTTCCCTTTATTTTTTGAGCAGTGTAGTATCACAAATAAAATATTCCTTTTGATTGTTAACTTGGAAGTAATGAAATAATTCTTAGATAAAGAACCCGGGTGGGGGTCACTTACCCGTGTGCTCCTGCACCACTAATCTCATGTAGCCTATGAGGCCATAGGTTTTACAAACCAAAAAAGGTACTGATGCACTCCACAGAACAGAGCCGAGCCTCAAACACGTGCTGTTGAAGGGTAAGAGAGAGAGAGAGAGAAAAAAAAAAAATCAAAGGTAGCAGACAGGATGCCACTTAGGCTCTTCTGCAAAACTAGTTGGATGATTAGTATATTGTACCTTTCTGGCAACTGAACACCAATGACTATTGTAAATCTGTGGAAAAACTCTGGATCATTGTCCAGAAGCTTGTCAGGACTCTGTAGGGATACAAAATCCAAGCAAGAGCTCAGTCACTAACAGACTGACAATAGAGATTAATGTATTTTTTATACATGCATGGCCTATATTTAAATCTTTTACATGTTCCTGCTCTTTCAACCATGTACAACACTCTTTCACTCTAATTTGTGCAGCGTATCAACATAAAAAATAAAAATAAGTGGTGCCTTTCCGATTTCCCATTTCAAGTTTAAGAAAGCTGTCAAAATTAAAGCAATTCAAACCTCCTCAACAAAGTTTCCTGATACATCGCTGTTCAATTCTTGTAGCAGCTCGGTGGCAGCCTGTGCTCTATTCTGCAACATTAAAACAAAACGAAGTCTCAAATTTACTCAATTTAAAAGAAAAATAATAATTACAACATTATGACCTGATGAATATGCAGAGATATAGAGACGATAAGCAGAATGTTAAAGATTTGAAAACAAGAATTTAGACTGAAACAACTCCTGGTATGCCAACCTTTCCAATGCAGTTGCTGCTCAGGAAAAAGCTGCAAGACAAAATAAAATGGTTAGCTATTGAAAGAAATCGGTAAGTACTTATTTTTGACACAGATCAGTTGTTAAAAAAAATAAGAGTCTTACTTGTTTCCTACATCTTCCCCAGCGACTGTGTGTCCATCTGCGATGGTGAAAGCTCCAATCCCTGTCAAACATATCAAGTCACCCAATCAGACAATTGTTTTTATTTCCATCAGCAGCACCTATCCTAAACACATCATCTGGTTACCTGGAAGCACCAGATTCTTCAAGATCTCTGTTCCTGTGGCGGTGGCATTGATAAGACATACATGTGCATTCTCTAGAGCTTCTTGTCCATGGTCTCCCCACAGACTGAGGGTGGAAAACACAACAAGGACATGTGATCCCATCTTACTGTATAACACCAGTCACGTCCAGCCGCTGCCCCTTGCAAAAACAACAGTAATAGCATCTCCTCTTGTGATCATATGTATTTCTAAACCATTAGAATAGCATTCACGTATTCACAGATTATAAAAACGAGGCAACGGGTCTTAGTAGAGCCGTTTTCTCAAAATGAGATCAAAATCAGAACCGAAATGTATCCAATCAACCTCAAAGCCAACGATGCTGAGGAAAAATAAAGCAATGTAAGCTAATGCTAGCAGGGAACTTCAACATCTCCAACGACGTGTACTGCGACCTCCGAGAATAAACATTCATTACATTTACCAACACAAAGCCCAGTTTCTAAGTGAAAAACACGAAGCCTTTCAAGCTTACCGCAGCTGTCTGTCGTATTTTTGTTCCTTGGAGCCTTTGGTGGCTGCCATGATAGCTTTACAATGACTTACATTTATGGACGTATTTTTACTTCCGCGACGTTAGATTCGACACGACGATCCGCATGCGCACTTTCGACAGAAATCACCATTGAAAATACTGACGGAATAAGGATAGTCTAACAGTATACGATATGTGAGAAGAATATTTAACAAATAAATAGTAATTTACATGTTTAATGTTTCACAACAAGCTTCCTCGTGGTAAACATATATTTTAATAAAGATTAGATGGATTGTTTTTTTGTTATATCCTTAGGTAGCATCTCACCAAGACACTGATGTATAGACAATATTGTTTAATAGAAACACATGGACACCTGTAAATCTGAGGCATTAAACCGTAGACACAATGTGTTTTGTAGTAGAAGTTTTCTAGATGTTTACATAATCCTGTGCAATTTTGTGGTTAATCCAGTGTCGTTTGACAGGTCAGAGGCATTTAGCGATTGTTTAACATCTCTTTACGGTGGCTTTTCCATAACTGATTTTGATTATATTCAAACTTTTCTTTCTCCTGAAGATTTTTGAGTAAAACGCCAACCGGTACCTCTTTTTAAAGTTCTGATATATTTACTGTTGCTTTCGAGTTTGATAAAGTTTTTTTAAATTTGAAAACACACCAAGTATAGGCCTACGACACAAGTATTTCAACGTGATAGTTGTATTTTGCTTGACAGAAGTTCTTAGTAATAGTTGACACGTTTAGGCATAGATTTTGGGGCAACATTTACATATAGGGCCGACATGGGTAAGAAACAGTGAAAAATGGGTCCAATGTGGGATTTTCAACAGATAACTTAATGGCCCCATTTTATTTGCCCGATGTAAGATAACTCTGGGTAAAACGTGATCCTTATGGATTATAGACATGTTGAACAATTTGAATTTATCCCAACTTGTTTTGCTAATTTGGATTTATACGGGCTACTTATTTAACCCAAGTGAACAAAATGTGAACCTAGGCTCGGTTAGAAAACATAGCAAAATACAAATGGTGCATACTTAAAGTTGTGTATTTAAAAGTCATACACCTTTTTGTTATTCTGCTAAGAAACGATTAATAAAATATATCAAATAAATCTGTTTAATGCTTTGGTTAACATGAAACATCACAACTAAAAATGACTTTCCATTTGGAACAACCACAGAGTTGTAACATTTTACTATTGGCCTACACTTTAAATTCTCAACAAAACTCCTTTAAAATATTAAATTCAGCAACAAATCGCTTTTCGTGTCTTGCTTATCTATAGGTGTTAAAACTATTACATTTGATTTGTTTTAATTTTTATCTAGTCTTTCCAGGAAGAAGTCCTGCAAGTCAGAAAGCTGTTTTTCATCTTATTTGTTTTCTACTTTTCCTATCAAATAACTGAAAGTGCCCAAAAAGAAAGAAGTAGCCTACGCTTTCAGGGTTCATTGCATTTTCTGATGATCATCATCAGAAAATGTATATTTATATATTAGATTATATTCTAATCTATATGTCTATAATCTATAGATGGATTGGTAACTGATTGGTGTGTGTCTGTATGGGCATTAGAGGGGCGTGTCCACCGGGAGTAATTGTCCTTCCCCCTTAATAAACTTCATCAATAGCTGCACCAGCTGATCTCTGTGTCCGTCATTAAGTCTGGCTTGAGCCGCAACAAGGACAATGATAGGAGACCACTGGGGATACGGGAAAGAGGACGGTAAAATTCTCATTAATCAGACTTTCCATACATGATTTCAACGTGATAAGAAGCGCAGTTTCTTAGCTGTCCCGACGGATCCTGTTTTATTTTCTTCTGGAGGATACCTTAACCTAAACATGGCTGTTAATGCGGGATTAGCCCGGCGGTGCTTTAAAGGTTGACTGCTGTCACTTTAACTTGGTATTCTGCTGGGGAGTTTGTCCTGGACGTCTGACAGCGAAAATGAACTGATAATCAACGTTTTATGGCTTTTACAAGTTAGTCTGTTGCGTTGCGTTGTTTTGCGCAAAAGTCTAATGTTAAATATTAAGCACGTCTGGGGAGGTTTTACCTTGATTTTAGTTAATCATAGGGAAAAGTGTGGCTTAGCAGTCTTTTTTGGTCACAATCAGCTTATGGGGTTATGTTTTTCTGCATGGATTGAAGCTGAAAGTATGCTTTATTGTAAAAATATGAATTTCTCCCCTGTAATTTAAAGGTCCTTCTGCATGGCACAGACACTACCCAGTTGCCAAAGGAAACCGCCAGTCTCCCATTGACATAATCCCAAACGAGGCTAGACGTGACAGCAGACTGGGTCCTATTTTCCTAAAGTATGACCAGTGTAGGTCCCTTAACATTGCCAACAATGGACACTCTGTTGTTGTGGAGTTTGATGACTCTGATGATCGCTCAGGTGAGAATAACCTGTCTGATTTGTTGTTACAACTTGCACTGCAGATGATGTCAGAATTTTGGTGAGGAAAGTGTCATAATGCTGTGCAGGGACAATGTTTAAAGATTGCATGCCTTGCCACATTTGATAGTGGTCACAGCTCAGAGATAATGCCACTCTCTTATCTATTTGTGCAAACATGCAGTAAAAATCTGTACTGACAGTAAAGGACAAGAAGATTTGGAAAGTGCAAAGCAGGTGCATGGCTGACCATATTAAAAGGCTGAAAATAAACCTCTGATTATGAGGCAGGAAAGTGCAGCCGACACTTTACTTTATCAAGATCTGTCTGCTGGACAAAATATATAATAACCTGTCGGAGATCTCAGTGGTTATTATGGCAATGCTTGTTTTTATGACTGGGTGGATGCATGATGGCCACCCTGCAATCATCTTGAATGATAAGTACAAAAGCGAGGGCAGTTTTGCACAGAGAGTTGGCAGCAAGCAAGCAAATATCTAGGGAAATAGCAGATTAAAGTAAAGACCTGCGAGGAAACACAAACGGCATTCTAAGCACTGTCCAATGTTAAAACGAGATACACAAATCCTCCAAACTATTCAAATTACTCGCTTCTAGTTACTTTGGGAAGTGATATATGATGAGCAAAATTATCCATCTGGTAAAAAGAAACCAGATTGCAGGAGTAAAATATATATATATAAAAAAATATCCAGATCTAATAATGATTAGAATAAGGTACTACTAAAATACTTTTTCACGCATCATAATTACGTTTATTTTCTCTCCTAAAGCAACGTTTTATAGCATTATCCACGGTCAGAACACAACTGTTGCACACACTATCAGTTGCAAAACATATACAATTGGTGCCAATAGAGCACATTTATTCAGTTCTTTTTTTATTTGTATGGGTGAAAAATAATTACAGATGACAAGCAAAAATTATGACTAGTAAATCCATACAAAAATTATTGAATTATTACTCTTTTCTTGGATCATGTTTAGTTTAGGTTATGAAAACATGAACAAAAAAAACTTTTTTTCCACCTCCTAAGACCAATTGGACTCTGAGACACACTTTTTATACTTAACAGGCTTGACCTTTCTCATATAACAGCTAAGAGATTTCAAAGAAGCCTTTTAATGAGCCCTTTATTTTGAGCTCTGCCATACATTTTTGACCTGATTCTGGATGTTTGGTTTGTTATTGATTTTACACTCGTTGTCAAAATGTGGGAAACTTTTAAAGGAAGTTGTAATCCTCTTGGTGTTGTCTTTGGAAAACTAATGGTCATATTGTTCCAATAAGTACTAAGTAGACATGCTGGCTCTTAAAAGCCTAGGTATTGGTGTTCATAAATTGAGAGAAACTAACTTCTCTAGTTGTCCTTACATTTTGAGACAGTTATTATAAGTTTTCATGCATCAAAGGGCCAGTTGTTTCTAATGACAATTCATAATTTGCTTCGTCATTGTTGCTTATGGGATCCGCCGCAGTCAAATCATAAGCAAATATTAAAAAATTCGTGTAAGGAAGCTCATTTGTGTTCATGTGAGGTAAACCAGAATGGGTTGCGTGTGATTGAACCTGACTTCATTTAGACAGTCCTTCCTGATTGTGGTCTCTGAAGCCTAGAATGCAGCAACGCCATGAGCTTTTTAATAAAGTGCTCCCAGAAGGGATTGAACTGACTTTTAGAATTAAGGAGTTCTGTTCCTAAATAATGATGCTTCTATACTTGTGCAAGTATGGCTTCTTGGCGTCAAAAACCTCAGTTTACAGTTGGACCGCACAGTGTAACCAGCCACAACTGTAAATATATGCAAGATAACAGTTGCAAAGAACTGCTTGGATGTAACATTTGGTTGGCTCCCATGCTATTAAACTGATATAGATGTTAATGACTGAGATTCCCAAGCAAAGAAGTGTGATGGACACCTAGAAGGAGCTTAATATAGAGAATAGTAAATTAATCTTAGTCGCATATATGGTGAGGAACTGAAATTAACTAAAATTAATATATACCAGAAAATTA
This sequence comes from Crenichthys baileyi, assembly GCA_036173005.1. Lineage (NCBI taxonomy): Eukaryota > Metazoa > Chordata > Actinopteri > Cyprinodontiformes > Goodeidae > Crenichthys > Crenichthys baileyi. The sequence goes on from JAHHUM010002414.1 coordinate 265,667, forward strand.
AGGAAAAGGAACATGGCAATGTAACGCCCATTCAGAATTGGCAATATACGTGGCAAAGCTGTGAAACTTTAATTGAAAGTGAAATCAATTCTCATGGGAAAATTGTGGTTGCCAACGATTAATGTCAGTGATGGTTATGAATTTTGGATATGTCTAAAAAGATGGATATGTGGTAAAAATGTTAAGAGTGGCTTGTAAGAAAGCAATAAAGAGATGGAACCAGGCAGACAAATCTGGACCAATGATTTTAGATTGAGGAATCATATATGACAGAGAACCTGACTTGTATAATAATGCTAAACCCAAAAAGAAGACACTGAACAAATTAACAAGATGGAGAAAGAAGTTGGGTCCATGACAGGACAACACAGAGACATACAAGAAAACAACCATGCAAAAACAAATTCATACCAAAGGGCAATTTTTAGAGACCAACTAACCAGTCATGTTTTTGGACTGTAGGAGGAAGCCAGAGTTATTAAGACAATGTACTGGGACATTATTGTGACAATGTTCATGTAAACTGAAAACCGCAAAACAATAAAATAGCAAAAAATGTTGATTAGTCTCATTCTCTATTATCTCTATTCAACAATAACATCTAAATTACAAGTTTTCCGAATATGGTGCAGGTCTAATTTACAGCTAGATCCTATTTTTGCCAGGAAAAATGCAGGGCTTTCAGGATGAACATCTAGAGACATTCAGCTTATAAGGTCTGTCTTCTAAGCTCATTTCTTACTCCTGATGGATGCGATCACTGGTTAGGGAGGCACTGTGTCAGCTCCTTTCTCCGCTTTTAATGAGAAATTTGGTGAAGTCCGACGAATGTCACTGCATTGACTCATCCTGTCGTGTCTGTGATGGAAGGTGCCAAGCTGTTTTTGATGATAGAGTTCACATAGTTCTCAGTGCCTGGGAGGTGTTTCTGTAACACTCTGAAAAGTGGGAGTGTGAAGGTACTGTAGATGCATGTGTTACTTCCAATTTATTGCTACCCACAGTGGTTCTAGGAGGCCCTCTTGACAACCCTTATAGACTGAAGCAGTTTCATTTCCACTGGGGTGGAAAAGGATGCGAAGGATCTGAGCACACTGTTGCAGGAGTCGGCTATGCATCAGAGGTCAGTGTTTGGATTTAAATGCACCAGTTTTTCAGTGGCTCATAACTAAACAGACACAGTGATAATGGGTAACATCAGTGAATTTGTATGGTTTCGAAAGTCACAAAAATGCAGAGAAAAAACATGTTTTTGTATTTAAGCCTTTAGTTTATTCTGATAAAATCCTGTTGATGTATGAATGTTAGGGAGATGTTATCTCAACAAAAAGATCTGCTATACTAAGCAGAGAAAACGGTTATTTGGTCCTAACTTTCAACAGATAAATCTTTTTTTTTTACCTTCATGATAATGTAGTTAAGACCCACTAATCAATATTCATTTAGCTGTTAAAAGATGTTGATTGTACATTTGTTTTCTTCATGTTTCTTTTTAGCTCCATGTAGTTCACTGGAATGCTGTTAAGTACAAGACCTACAACGATGCAGCAGCAGCTCCTGATGGCCTTGCTGTCCTTGGCATCTTTTTAGAGGTACATTTATTGCATGTGCAGTTGTATTTTGTATATGTACTATTTTAGTTTTGAATTTATTAAGGTGTGCATGTTATAAACATGATAAAGAAAATTTCTTTTGTGTATTGCTTCAATTTCTTTACTCCATTCATAAACTTTACTTCCAATTTAAATGATTAAAATATCTGTCAAAGTTAGCAGAATAGCTTTTGCAGCTTGGTGGGTGGTGTAGCTCGTCTATGGGGGGATAAAATAATCAGTTTAATCTAGTTAAGCAGCAGTGTAGGTTAGAGTTGCCAACTATAAAATTATTTAATGCTTTATCAGTTATTAAGCCTTATCTGATGTGGTGCATGAGTATGAGTATTATTGAAACTGTTTTAGAAGGGTCCTAATTGTATGGTTTCCCTTTAATGGCATGGCCATGTCTCAAGATCATAATGCTGTTCATTGGACTCAATTTGTAAAGCTTGAGACATTGTTTACCTAAAGACTCCAACCCTTGATCCCATGGACAATCTTTGAGATATGTTGCAGAAGACTTGCAGATCCAACACTACATTGACCCAGTGTGAATGAAAATAAAAACCTTACCAAAACGGATATCTTTTGATCAAATCTAATTATAGTGTATGTAAATTATTCTTTATCCCGCCACCAAATCCAGGATAAAGACTGTAAAGGTTTTTCTAAATATACCAATATCGGTCTGTTTTGTTAGCTAGGTGACGACCACAGATGGCTCCACATGATAACAGATGCTCTGTACATGGTTAAATTTAAGGTAAGCCTTGTATTTTACTGCTTATATTTATTACAGACTCTCTCCCTCATCAGTTCATTGTAAAAGCTGTTGGTGCTGTTTTTTTTTACTTTTTTGTTGCAGGGCAGCACCACAGATTTCAAAGGTTTCAACCCTAAGTGCCTTCTACCCAGCAGCCTCCACTACTGGACCTACCTAGGGTCGCTGACCACACCTCCCTTACATGAGAGCGTCACCTGGATTGTCCTGAAGGAGCCAATCGTTATCTCGGAAAAACAAGTGAGTGCTGCAGCTTTAAACATTATACATAAAATCTTTCCAACAGTTTAACGAAAAGCTCTGACTGTATGTTCTTTAGTTCTTTACATGCCATCCTTCATGATAACATTAATATTTTTTAGAAGTGGTGGGCCTTTATGTTCATCCTAGTGTGGAAAGCGGCCAAGACGAGCCTTTCTAACATTATCACCAAAACGTCGCTTAGAGATGTGCCTAGATTTGTTACCTAAAAGTTTGTTTTGCTGTGTTGAACATTAAACCAGAAATGCGTATTGTGAAATCGGTAGTAGTGATACAACTATTTTAAGTTGTGTGGTTCTGTGTGCTGGTGCTGTCATTTAAAGGTTAACTGCTATCCTTCCACCAATTTATATGGATCTAAGCGGTGTGAGTAAGGCATTCTTAATTTGCACACTTACAAATCTCTTCCGGACATCATTTAAATGCTGGGGATTAAGAATGGGATGTCAACCAAATTCATATGTGTGTGTGAAAACAGACAAACACTTAGCAATATAGTGTAACTGGCCAGCAGCAGTAGTAGTTGATACGAGTTTATTAATACATCTCTAAAATATGGTAAAAGGTTATCTGAAACATTTGGAATGACTTTATTTCTAAATATGTAAAGCTAAATCAATGCATGGATATGAGCAGTTGCACACCTTTTTCTGCAGTCATACTGTTACTGCAGAAAAAAGGTGTGCCCCACACAAACTGCACACACTTAATGGATGATGTACCAGTTTAGCTCTTTTATCATTAAAATAACTTTAATTACTTTCTGCCTCTGACTAATTGGACATGTGGCTCAGAAGGCACTGAGTATCCAGAGATGGTCTAATTGGGCTTCACAGATTGGTTGACAATATTCAAAATATTAGTTTTATAATTCATCTTGTGTTACTATAACGATCTAAATATTTAGTGCAGAATCTGAGTAAAAATCCATGTCACCTCTTTGTCATTCTGTATCTCCATGCACAGCTTGGGATGTTCCGAATGCTTCAATTCAATGGTGAAGAGGAAGATCAGAGGATGCGCATGGAGAACAACTTCAGGCCTCCACAAAATCTCAAAGAGAGGATAGTGCGTTCCTCCAATTAAATTCACCTCAGTACATGTCCACTTGTAGATGTCAAAACCAGTTTTTAAGCAACAGAGCATGCTTTGATGTGAGTGCACTATTACTGCCATGGTAGTTCATCCATTTTGCACAAAGTAACATGAGCAGGAGTAAGTTTGTTTCTCTGGTCTCAAATCTAGTGACTGGCAACCTTTGGAAAATACATTTATATATAAACCTTTTTTGGAAAATACATTTTTTTTTAAGGGATTTGACAATATTACAACAAATGAGTTGTCAAATAAAAAAAGCATATCCTTAGCTATAAGTTAAAGGTCTGATTTAGACTCCAACACCAGCAGCAGCTAATCAATGAGAACAAGCAACACAGTAAAATTACTAGCAGCAAGTTCTATCAAGTTTGGAGAGTGCCAACAGCTGACCGTTGATCAGTGATCCTTTATCTGCTCTGTTAATTGCTCTGCTGTCCATGATGCAGGGCCTTCATTTCTCACGTCCTTTATTGATTGCATATTTAAAGATTTATTTCTTAAAAGATGTTTTTGGGATTTATTAAGATTTGACAGCGCTAACACAATAGATTATTATAAAAGGTCATTCAAATGAAAGACTGCAATCTGCTGGATTTATTATATTGGTTAAATTGCCCCTCTATACAGGATGAATATTGAACACTTGTTTGGTTAACTTCTGAATAAACCTGTTTTTAAATGCCTGACAGAGTTTTGTGCTGCATTTGGGTAAGTAATAATCAGTTTGGGTAATGTTACTTCTTGACTGTATTGAAACGCACAACTGAGAAGTGGCATGCCATTTATGGTTGTTTTGTTGCAAGAAATGTAATTTATGGCTGGCGTAACTATATTTTTTTTAATAATGTATTCTGAAATTTAGATTAAACTAAATAAAATGCTTAACCTTTTTTTTTTTTTTTAAAGAATGAGTAATCTGACTTTTCCCTCTTTGGACTAAAATCACATATGCTGACCTAACAACATGGACAGATCTTTTATGAAACAAGCTTTAGTTTTCTGTTTTACTGTTGTAAGGGAATCTTCCAGTTAAAGCAACATTTGTTTTGTTTGGAGTAGGAACTATTCAAGAAAATGTTTAACCTCCTTCATAGCAGCAACAAGAACTAGCACTAAGTTCAAGGTAATCAGTAGCCAAGTCAAGCCTCAGGGAATTTGAGAGACAGCACATGGACTGTGATTAATAATTTACTAACTTAATACACTTTGGGCCTGATCTTCCAACTAAGGAGTGCTAAATTTCATGTGCAAAAAAAAAAAAAAAAAAGTGGGTGTGTTGCACACAATGTACAACAGATAACAGGGGCAAAAGTGGTTTTGACCGCCTCATTTAAATGAGGAAATCGCGTGTTTTACTGGCTGTCACCACAGTGTAGGAGAGCAGAGCGGCTGTAAAAGAAAGATGAAATTTGAAGCCTTGAAGTTGGAGGTAATAATAATCATAAATTGTAATTATGTAAGTATCTCAAAGTGCTATAAAACAGTAAAAACATGAAAATAATAAAAGCTACGGTTAAACCATGAAATATCAATTATAAAGCCTAGAAAAGCTGACTGCCACTGTCGAATTTACATTGATATACAGCTCTAAACACCTCTGCCAACTTATTCACATACACAGTAAAGTTTTTAAATAAACAAAATCAAAAATATTTAACTTCAAAAACAAATCATTAACAAAATGCAAAACATTTTGAAAAAAAAAAATATCCAATTCTCTTTAGCAGGAACCTTTGGTTTAGTCCAGTTGACCCTCCATGTATTTAGCTGTTCTGAGCTCTGGCCACCATCTTTTGTTTGGCCAAACTTCCAGCAATCAGGGATAAGGATTAGTGAATTAGTGCCGAAATCACAAACCAAAGGAGATAAATTAGTTGTTAAAATGCATCAGTCAACTACATTTGCCTGCTTACAAATAGAACTAATGCATTTAAACCACTCAATAAACCTTTACCGCAAATTAAAGTGTCATTGTGTTTGGATGAATACAAAATTTGCATTAATATATATAGCATACTAAAGGGAGATGCATATTGGTTACTGACCTTAATGTAGTGTGGCCATCACAGATTTTAATAGAGATCTCTAAAGGGGTAGTCCAAAAAATGAGTCGTATGAAAAGTAAGTTAACCCTGAGTTTAGTGAAAATTTCAGGTTGGTGGTTTCAGAAAAATAAATGACTGTTAGGCTTAGAGTAAGGTTTTAAATATGGCCATTCACATCTGATGAAATCCCTCGAGAGCTTGGTCTTCAAATATCTTTACCCCCTGGTGAGGTCTGCCAGCCTGGCATTGGGGAGGATGATGCCATCATCTACCTCCTGCACTCACCCAGCCTGGAAACACTGAGGATCATATTCTTTGATTTCTCCAGTGCTTTTAATACCATCTAGCTGGGACTTTTAAGGGACACACTGAAGCTGACAGAAGTAAACCACCACCTGCCAAAACTGTCAATATTTGTGTCAACACCATTATTTTCCAGCACTGCCTTGACTCTCTTGGTAATGGAGTTCACCAGAGTTCCCCAGATTGCCACTGATTTCTTCTTCTGCTCCTCAATGATGACATCACAAAGCTGGTTGATGTTAAAGACCTTGTGTTCCTCCATCCTCTGTTTGAGGATGCCCCACAGATGCTCAATAGGGTTTAGCTCTGGAGACAGCACCTTCAGCTTCAGTTTCTTTAGCAAGGCAGGGGTTCCCTGAAATAACTGTAGCTCCCCACTCAGGACTCATGCAGCCCCAAACCATGACACAACATGCTAGACTGTTGGCAAGACACTTGTCTTTGTACTCCTCACCTGGTTGCCGCCGCACATACTTGACACCCTCTGAACCAAATAAATGTATGTTGTTCTCCTCAGACGACAGGACACTGTTCCAGTAGTCCATATCCTTACTCTACATGTCTTCCGCAAACCAGGCATCTTTAAAAGAGGCTTCTCTCTGGGATGACAGCCATGAAGACCAATTTGATGTAGTGTGTGGCATATGGTCTGACCACTGACAGGTGTACCCCCCACTCCTTCAACCTCTGCAGCAATACTAGCAGCTCTCATAGGTCAATTTTCAAAACACAACCTCTGGATATAACGCTGAAAATTCATGAGGTGCCATGAGCTTTCAGTAACCAGTATAAAAGAGTGTGAAAGTGTAACACCAAATTTAATACACCTGCTCCCCATTCACACCTGGGGCATTGTAACACTAACGGGTCACATGACACCAGGGAGGGAAAATGGCTAAGTGGTGCACAATGTGGACATTTTCACTTAGGGGTGTACTCACTTTTGTTTCCAGCTGTTTAGATGTTAATGACTGTGTTTTGAGTTATTTGGAGGGGAACAGCAGATTTACACTGTTATAGAAGCTTTACACTGAGTACTTTACATTGTATCAAAGTGTCATATCTTCAGTGTTGTCCCATGTAAAGATATAAAATATTTACAAAAATGTTAGGAGTGCACTCACTTTTGTGAGATACTGTATATCGGCTATATAATGAGAAGTTATAGTTGGTGAGCTAGACTAGTCTTTAAACAGCCAATCAATAGGTGTGTTTCCATTATGCTTCCCTTAAAATGTGTCCCCTGGAACTTAATTACTTTGAACTCTGTCCCATCTAGAAGGTTTGTTGTTTGCATTTTGGCGACTTGTGCTGCTTATGTAAATTATGTCTTCTGATGCTGAGAGTTGATCTTCTTTAGCCTTTTTATTTCTCAGTGTAAGCAAAAGCTGGGATTTAAACTTTAAACGTATAAGGGTTGATTCAGTATATGCAGAGGAGGTTGAACTGAAATGAATGAGTCACATTACTTTGAATTTTGTTTCAATCTAAAATGATTGGCACCCTCCTCTGGTTCTGTAATGTATGGCAATGAACCTCTTGAATCTAAATGGGCAGTCTGGAATTTAGTATGCAAAGCTGGTTTGAAGCTTCATTCAATAAATCAACAATATATGGACTAAAAAAAAACATTTTCTTTAGCCATAAGATAAAGGTCATCTGTCATAGTATATGTTCACACACCACCCACTTGCCTAACTATAAAAGCAGTTCTTAAATGTAAGAGGTCTGCAAACTTTGCATCCAAAGCCACACGTAGCTACACCTTCCTGAGTTGGTGTGAAGGTGTGAATATATATCTATATTTATCTATATATAGATATATATGTAAAGAGACTAACAAGTTATTGTTAAGTTATTTTTTTTAAGGGTGTGCTTCTTTTATGGCTTTAGATTTAGCAGGACAGAGGGCAACAATAGCAGTTTGGCTTGTAAAGGTTGCTGACCCCTGTCACAAGCCATACCTCCTGTTTCTACAACCAACACATTTTATTTACATGTTAACAAATTCACATTACAAACTAAAGAGTTCTAAATAAGTTAAAACTGTTTAAAATATACTCTTATGTACATATAGAGATCAAGATGCAGATTAAAAGATTACCAACTCCCTCAGGGTATTACTTGAGTATTTACATTTGGAAATTAATGAATACAGTGACCAAGAAATGTGAAAAAAAAAGATGGAAAAATGTATTCTCATTGAAATCAATTTGGGGAGAAAATGCAACAGGAAAGGTAGGTTCATAAATAACACTTTGATAAGGATACGATTAAATATAATCTTTGTCATTCATTTTATTATATATTATTGAAAAACTATGTTTGTTTTTTCCACATTTGCTGGCCCAATACTTAATTGAAATATTTAAGATATTTGTATTTTTTCTGTGTTTGTTCATAGTTTTGGTAGTTCTGGTTCTTCATATGTATCTAACTGGATGAATCTATACATTTTAGAAAGGAAAATATTGTCTGGGAAACAAATTTTATCTTGTTTTCATTGAGCTGTGAAGTCTGAGCTATCAAATGGAGTCCTTCATCTTGTTCAATCAGCATGTCATATGTCCTTGTGCAACAGCATTATTGGTCCAGCAGATGGCAAGATACATTCAGGTTAGGAGACTGAAAGCCAGCTTTGTTTTAAAATATCGTTTTGGTGTTTTTTGAGAAAAAGCTATTTGAGTATATATTATCAACCAAAATAGATTTTGAGGGGCAGCAATTAACCTGAAGAAATTACTTTATTAACTAAAATCACAAAAACATGTGGCTAAATCAGAATAACATGAATTTTCATGAGCTTGTAAGTTTGTTGTCTGTGAAACACTTTGAAAGATCACATTTTTTAAGTCAACCCCTAGGTGGCAACATTTACTTTATTTCGTTTCAAACGCTGTGAACCAATTTATTTCCCCTGACTAATGATTTTTTGTGTAAAATAATTAAATACAAATTAAAGCCATTGTAGTTAAAATGAAGAGGAATTACAATGATCAGTAGATCAGTTGATTGACTTCAGCAAAAGCATAAGTTATTTCCTCAGTGGCAGTCTTGTTTTTCCGTATTTCAATCAGTAACACTTGACCTTGTCTTTGTCTGCTCTCTCAGCTTGTGTCCAACCCCTGCATGAGTCTAAAAGGTTACATTACCCTGATTAGTTTCAGTTTCATGTGATGTTTGTGAAAAAAATAAAATAAAATGATGAAAAATAATAAAATCAGTGTGCAATTTAATAAATAAAGAATGAAAGTGGGTTTGTGAAGTACACTGTTCAAAAAAATTAATGGAACGATTTCTAATAAAAACAGCAATAGTTTTGCAGGTGGTGGCCATAGACTTTTTTCCATCTCGGTTTTGTTTTTGCTGCTTTTTAGTTGTTTGCATTTGACCAGGGTCAATGTCATTACTGGTAGCATGAGGCTGTCTCCCAGTAACAGGCAGTTGGAGATCCTTAACCCATCAGCAGGACGAGTAGCTGCTCCTTTGTGCAAGGAGGAACAGAATAAGTACCGTGAGAACCATAAAAAGTGACCTCCAGCGGGCCCCAGAAGTTAAAGACCAGACCATTAAAAACTTCATGATGGTCGCCTCATTGCTTGACGCCCTCTAGTAGGCCCTGTGCTTAATGCCTGGCACTGTGGAGCACTGTGGAGAACACAAGACTTGGCAGGTTCAGCAATGGCACCCTTTTTATTTTCACAGATGAGAGCAGGTTCACTATGAACTCATATGACAGAGGTGAAAGGGTCTGGAGAAGCTTTGGTGAACATTATGCTGCCTGCAGCATTGTTTAGCATGATCAGGTTGGTGGTGGGTCAGTGTTTGTCTGGGGAGGCATATCCATTGAGGGACTCACAGATCTGTATATGATAAACAATGGCACCCTGACTGCCCTTAGTTATCAGGACAGAATCCTTGGACCTATTGTTAGACTCGCTGGTTCAGTGGGTCCTGGTGCGGAATAATGCCCTGCCTAATGTGGTAAGAGTATGCAGGCAGTTCCTGGAGGATGAAGAAATTAAAATCATTGACTGGCGCCAAGCTTCCCTGACCTAAATCCAATAGAACATTTCAGGGACGTCTTGTTTAGGTCCATCAGTGCTACCAGGTTGCATCTCAGACTGTCCAGAAGCTCAGTGATGCGCTGGTCAGGATCTGGGAGGAGATACCCCAGGACACCATCTGTTATCTCAGAAGGATCATGCCCCGATGTTATCAGCCATGAATACAAGTACATGGAGACCACACAATCTACTGAGTACCGTTTTGAGTTTCTGCAATGACCTTTTAGCAATTGGACTAGCCTGCCACATCAGTTTTTCAGTTTAAATTTCTGAGTGACTTCAAATTAAGCCCCCTATGGGTTGATAATTTTCATTTTCATCAAATGATGTGGTATCCTTTTGTTCCTAAAACATCACCTATTCCATTTCGGTACAGGTATCCAGCATGATTTCTTTTCCAGTTGAGATTTGATGTGTTTTCAAGGTGTTCCTTTAATTTTTTTGAGCAGTGTTTATCACCCCATGTTCTCAAATGATCCTTCTAAAATAGCATCATTGAGCTTTATTGAGACTGAGAATACCTGAGCGGGCACATCATCCTCAGCCACAATCGATGTGGCATGTAAAATGATATTACAGTCAGACCTCAGAAATAGAGTCAATCACATGTATTTTTAGCAGTACGATATCTACTTGCTTATCATAGTGACTTTTTTTCTCCACACACAGCAATGTCTGAGCAGCACTGTGAAATACAAGAGTAAGGGATAAACAAGCAGACGGCAAATATGCTGTTTTCAGGATTAATGCTGTATGCAATTTTGTGAAGCAAATTTAAATGCTAAGAAAGTTAACTACGATTATGCATGTGTGTTTACCTACAACATTTGTTAGTGTATTTGGGTATACTGTTCTTTTGTTGTTTCATCTTACAATTAAAATTCATATATTTACTTTTTAATGTAAAAGCTGAATTGGTCAAAAAATCTAAAATCACATCTAAAGACCAGTGGAATCAAACTGGTCAGTTTTTAAAAAGAAATTTTTAATTACTGTGTTACCAATAAAGATTTTCAATTAACAATTGAGAAAGGGGGTAAATAATTTTTAAGATGCACTTTTTAAAATAAAATATATTAACAAAAACAGATATTTTTTTTCTTTAAGACCTTTTTTCATTGTTTTATTAACTTTTGAGAGATGCCTGTCTCACTTTCTATCAGAATCAAACTTTTTGGCTGAATGAAAAAAATATATATCTAACTCTGCCAGTGGCATAAATAATTTTGGTCTTCATTGTATGGCTACAGATATATTGTCATTTATACCTTTCATTTTGATTTTTGTACTCCACTAAAAATCCAAAGCATTGTGAAGGCGGAACACTAAAACAAATATGTGAAATAGCATCATCTTTTTCTGCAGCTACAGGCATGAGAACTATAAGTGAAATGTTTTGAGTCCCCGGTTTGGGCTCCAGCTGTGGTGCTCTGATTGTGACCAATCTGTTTACTGTTTGTTGGGACTAGTACAATCTCATGCAAGGGCAATGCTATAAAATATGATAATTTAATCCATTTGTTTAACAAGATTATTGTAATAATTATTTGATTTGAGTTGGAGAACATGATGTTTCATGGTGATGGTGCTGTAGAGGCACTTGTGTTACTGAACCACAGTCCTCACTTTGACCTGAACCACAGATCTGACCTTCAAATCCACAGTGCAGAATTTCAGTTACAATCTTCCTTTTTATCACCACAGCTAAAGAGAGGGTGTTGAGCTCCCGAGTCATTAAATTTCTCAACACTGCCAAAGATAGTATTTCCAACAGAGGACACAGCCATGGTGCAGTTGCCATGGATTCAAACAGCACACAAAGCACTAAACAAATGCTTTGGCTTGCTCATATCGCCCCTACTTGTCCATGAGCCAATGATGCATCTCCATCACCCTCTCAGGAAATAAAATCATACCATAACAATATCTGGCACTAAATTTTTCCCTCCACTGTGACACGTTATTTCTCTGTTCATAAAGGAGCTTTATTTAGCTTCATGCTACCTAGGCTCATTCTGTGAGGACACTTGGTCATGTCTAAATCACACACACACACACTCTTGTTTTGCTATATGTAGTGAGGACCATGTGTTGACTCCCATTGACTTCCATTGATTTTCAGTCATTTTCAACCCTTTCTATGCCCTAACCCTGACAATAACCCTAAACCTAACCATTACCAGTTCATGCCTAACCCTAACCTTAACCTAAACTCAATTCACACCTTAGTCCTAAACCTAACCATTTGCAAAATAGGTCGTGAGGACAAGCAAAATGTCCTCACTTTGGTACAAACGGTCCTCAATTTGATGGTGAAATCGGGAAAATGGTTTCACTGTGATGCCAAGACAGGAACACCCACACACGCACATGCACACACACACACACACACACACACACACACACACACACACACACACACACACACACACACACACACAGCATCTGTGTTTGATGATTTGTGTCCTTCATCGTTGTTCATGGTCATGTTTGAGGTAAAGCTATCACAACTTGCCAAACAGTACACAACATTTCTGGGTTATGGATATACACCAAAGGAATTAAGGGGCCCAAGGTATGGTGGCCTTGGTTTACTCAGCACGTTGTAAATCACAGCTGACGGAGAAATAGGGGTGCCTCTTAGCCACTCAGTTGGGATAATTAAGGTAAACAGAGCTTTGCTGTCATGGGAGAGAGGTCACAACTTATATACCATAATGGCTGTGATTTATGGCCCCCTTTATCAGAAATAACAGTTTTTTTCCAGCCTTGGTGCCTATTTTTGACCTCACAATATTATAATACATCAGTATAGTTCAGGATATGAGTGAGCCTTGACCCCTGACTTCATAACATGCCAGTATAGGGTTACCAGGGATTCAGCCATGACATATTCTGAGCAGAAGACACCTACAGGATCTTCAGGAAGCTCAAATGCCTTTACTCAGAGACCCTTAAAGACTACTGAGTCAGTCTGAGAGCTAATGTTTGCATTGTGTCTATGGCAACCTGCACAGCCAGCACTGCATCAGATCTCAGTCTAATCCTATTTATTTCAAACACGTCTGTTTAAAATCAGGTCTGCACATGTTTGGCTGGGTGAGTAGAAACGTAAAAATGAATTCCACGAGACTTAACAATCAAAGATTTTAGAAACATTACTGTTTTGGTTGCTTTTGAAAGTACAATTTTTCTTAGAATGTTTTTAGGGCCTCCCATCCTTCTGTCACTGTTTTATATTAAACATTACAATGCATTATTCTTATAATAATGCATTTGACTGAACTCCATGACCTCTTTAAACAGAGAATACAGTCATGGCACGTTTCAGAAGCTCTACTTGAAAGCCAAGTAGCTTAAAGAGCTAAAAGCAACTATTAGCATGATTCTTTTGCAAGAGTCATTTTATATATAGTTTTGCATGGGAACTCAGAATTTCAATTTAAAGCTGAATTTGGTAACCTTTAAAATATGTATTTCAATTATCTAAGGTTTTGCAGCTTTGCCTCCTTCTCTCCTTTGTCAGTTGTATTGCCTTCATAGCTCTACCCAAGTAAAACAAGATGGTTTTTGGCCTATGAAAACTGCATAAGTTACTGCTTCGAAATTTAATGTAAATAAGTCAACTTTGAAGCAATAGAAACCATTATAACAAAGCCTAAGATACATGTATGCTGGGAGGATATGGAAAAGGCACAGGAAAAGACAGGATTGTCTAATGCGTGTGTGGTTAGAGTGAGGCCAAATGGGTATGTTGAACAACTGCCTGTAAAACATCACATTGCTCAAAATGGTGACTCTTACACTCTCTAGTGCCTGTTCAAGACATACAGTGCCTTGCGAAAGTACTCGGCCCACTTTTCAGTTTTTTATTTGTTAAAAAGTTTGACACATCCAATAAATTTCATTCCACTTCACGATTGTGTCCCACTTGTTGTTGATTCTTCACAAAAAATTAGAATTTTATATCTTTATGTATAAAGCCTGAAATGTGGCAAGAGGTTGACCAGTTCAAGGGGGCCGAGTACTTTCGCAAGGCACTGTATCAGCTCATATCATATTGCAACTTTTACACACCTGGTCTGGTCTGCATGTGTACTGAAATACATTCAAATCAAATTAAAATTTACATACAAGTCGCAATAAAACACCAATCACATACAATTAAGACATTCTTGGACTGAGAGACCCTCTGTAATGATTCATATTATTTAAAAAACATGATATTATAATAGGGTTGGATAGGAGCGCAGTTTTTAGCACTATTGCTTTGCAGTCAAAAGCTCATGGGTTCAACTCCGGACTTGGGGTCTTTCTAAATGGACTTTTTATGTTCTCTCAGTCAATGCTTGGTTCTCTATGGATACTCTGGTTTATACCCACTGTCCAAAACATGACTGTTAAGTTAATTGGTTACTCCAAATCGCCTTAGGAGTGAGTGTGTCTGAGCACGGTTGTTTGTCCTGTGTCTTTCTGTGATGCCCTGTGATGGACTGACAAACTCTCCAGGATGTAGACTGTGAACATCAAGAGACCAAGAGAACAATGTAACAAAACCAAGCTGTGAAAATTTGTAAAAAATTCTCATCTCTTTATAGTTTTCTTCCAAAGAGTCAAAGTTTATTGAAATGTTAAATAAAATCCTACTGTAATAATTATTACAGTACTTCAGCTTTCGGAAAGTCTATCAAAATTTAGTTTTTGACTTTGACTGCTTAGTTTCCGATCAGTACTCGATCATTTTCTATTTAGGCTGGCCTATAAATTATTGTAGCAGAAAAACCTACTTACCTGCTAATAAATTAAAACCTCTTTTAATCCCTTCCCAGACTAATATGCAACTACAGCCTTCTTTTTGAAGGCCTCAGACAGCTCTTTTGATCTCACCATGTTTCCTCTCACTTCAATGTTCAGGAGCACAACAAAATAAATGTCTGAGGTTTAAATATGGCAGTTCTCCTTCAGAGTCCTGAGTAACAATGCTCTCTTCATGTTAGCCTGATGTGATATGCCCATGTGCAATGTTATCCATTCAAAGTGGGAATAAATGTTGACGTATCCTATTCCTCGTACTCGTCGTCTTCCGCTTATCCGGAACCGGGTCGCGGGGGCAGCAGACTCAGCAGAGACACCCAGACGTCCCTCTCCCCAGACACCTCCTCCAGCTCCTCCGGGGGGAGCCCAAGGCGTTCCCAGGCCAGCCGAGAGACATAGTCCCTCCAGCGTATCCTGGGCCGTCCCCTGGGCCTCCTCCCGGTGGGACGTGCCTGGAACACCTCCCGAGGAAGGCGTCCAGGAGGCATCCGGTATAGATGCCCGAGCCACCTCAACTGGCTCCTCTCGATGTGGAGGAGCAGCGGCTCTACTCCGAGCCCTTCCCGAATGGCAGAGCTCCTCACCCTATCTCTAAGGGAGTGCCCGGCCACCCTACGGAGGAAGCTCATTTCAGCCGCTTGTATCCGGGATCTCGTTCTTTCGGTCATGACCCAAAGTTCATGGCCATAGGTGAGGGTAGGAACGTAGACCGACCGGTAAATTGAGAGCTTCGCTTTTCGGCTCAGCTCTCTCTTCACCACAACGGACCGGCAAAGCGCCCCCATTACTGCGGCAGCCGCACCGATCCGTCTGTCGATCTCCCGCTCCATTCTTCCCTCACTCGTGAACAAGACCCCGAGATACTTGAACTCCTCCACTTGAGGCAGGAACTCCCCTCCAACATGAAGAGGACAAGCAACCCTTTTCCGGTTGAGTACCATGGCCTCTGATTTGGAGGAGCTGATTTTCATCCCAGCCGCTTCACACTCGGCTGCGAACCGCCCCAGCGCATGCTGTAGGTCTTGGCTAGAAGGGGCCAGCAGGACCACGTTATCTGCAAAAAGAATAGACGAAATCCACTGGTCCCCAAACCAGACCCCCTCCGGTCCTTGGCTGCGTCTAGAAATCCTGTCCATAAATGTTATGAACAGGACCGGTGACAAAGGGTCCAACATGCACCGGGAACAGGTCCGACTTAGTGCCGGCAATGCGGACCAAACTCCTGCTCCGCTCGTACAGGGACCGAATGGCCCCTAATAAAGGGACCCCGATTCCATACTCCTGGAGCACCCCCCACAAGGCATCACGAGGGACACAGTCGAATGCCTTCTCCAGGTCCATAAAACACATGTGAACCGGTTGGGCAAACTCCCATGAGCCCTCGAGTACCCTGTGGAGGGTATAGAGCTGGTCCAGTGTTCCACGGCCGGGACGAAAACCACACTGCTCCTCCTGAAGCCGAGGTTCGACTATCGGCCGGACTCTCCTCTCCAATACCCTGGCGTAGGCCTTACCAGGGAGGCTGAGGAGTGTGATCCCCCTGTAGTTGGAAGACACCCTACGGTCACCCTTCTTATGAAGAGGAACCACCACCCCGGTCTGCCAGTCCAGAGGCACTGTCCCCGACCGCCATAAAATGTTGAAGAGGCGTGTCAACCATGACAGCCCCACAACATCCAGAGATTTGAGGTACTCAGGGCGGATCTCATCCACCCCCGAAGCCTTACCACCGCGGAGCTTTTTAACCACCTTGGTGACTTCAGCCTGGGTGATGAAAGAGTCCAACCCCGAGTCCCCAGCCTCTGTTTCCACCAGGGAATGCGTGATGGCAGGATTGAGGAGATCCTCGAAGTATTCCTTCCACCGCCCGATAATGGCCCCAGTCGAGGTCAGCAGCCTCCCACCCCCACTATAAACAGTGTTGGCGAAGCACTGCTTCCCCCTCCTGAGGTGCCGGACGGTTTGCCAGAATCGCTTCGACCGGTAGTCCTTCTCCATGGCCTCACCGAACTCCTCCCAGGCCCGAGTTTTTGCCTCTCCCACAACTCGGGCCGCAGCACGCTTGGCCTCACGGTACCTGTCAGCCGCCTCAGGAGTCCCACAAGCCAACCACAGCCGATAGGACTCCTTCTTCAGCTTGACATCATCCCTTACTGCCGGTGTCCACCACCGGGTTCTGGGATTGCCGCCGTGACAAGCACCGCAGACCTTACGGCCGCAGCTACGGGCGGCAGCATCGACTATAGATGCGGAGAACATGGTCCACTCGGACTCTATGTCTCCAACATCCCTTGAATACATCCCTGGCCGGGGGCTCCGCCAGGCGTTCCCAGCAGACCCTCACTATGCGCTTGGGCCTGCCAAGTCTGTCCGGCTTTCTCCTCCCCCAGCGGATCCAACTTACCACCAGGTGGTGATCAGTGGACAGCTCAGCCCTTCTCTTCACCCGAGTTTCCAAAACATGCGGCCGAAGGTCTGATGATACGACAACAAAGTCGATCATTGACCTCCTGCCTAGGGTGTCCTGGTGCCAAGTGCACTGATGGACACCCTTATGCTTGAACATGGTGTTCATTATGGACAATCCGTGACTAGCACAGAAGTCCAATAACAAAACACCACTCGGATTCAGATCGGGGAGGCCATTCCTCCCGATCACGCCTCTCCAGGTGTCACTGTCGTTTTCCACGTGGGCGTTGAAGTCCCCCAGCAGAATCATGGAGTCCCCGGGAGGGGCACTATCCAGCACCCCCGACAGGGACACCAAGAAGGCCGGGTACTCCGCACTACCGCTCGGCCCGTAGGCCGAAACGACAGTCAGAGACCTATCCCCGACCCGAAGGCGCAGGATGCGACCCTCTCATCCACCGGGGTAAACCCCAACACAAGACGGCTGAGCTGGGGGCAACAAGCAAACCCACCCCAAGCCCGCCGCCTCTCCCCGTGGGCCACTCCAGAGTAGAAGAGAGTCCAGCCCCTCTCAAGGAGATGGGTTCCAGAGCCCACGCTGTGCGTGGAGGCGAACCCGACTATTTCTAGTCGATATCTCTCGATCTCCCGCACAAGCTCAGGCTCCTTCCCCCCCAGCGAGGTAACATTCCACGTCCATAGAGCCAGCCTAAGCATCTGGGGATCGGGCCGCTGAGGTCTCCACCTTCGTCCGCCACCCAATCCTCTTTGCACCGGTCCCTCACGGTTCCCCCTGCAGGTGGTGGGCCCACTGGGGGATGGCCTCACGTCTCTCGTTTAGGCTTGGCCCGGCCGGGTCCCGTGAGGAGCAACCTGGCCACCAGGCGCTCTCCGATGAGTCCCGACCCTAGGCCTGGCTCCAGGGTGGGACCCCGGCTCCGCCGTACCGGGCGACGTCACGTGCCTCGATATACTTGTCCTCATGAAGGATTCTTGAACCGCTCTTTGTCTGACCCATCACCTAGAGCCTGTTTGCCATGGGAGACCCTACCAGGGGCATTTAAGCCCCAGACAACATACCCTCTAGGATCATTTGAACACTCAAACCCCTCCACCACGTTAAGGTGGCGGTTCAAGGAGGGGGTATCCTATTCCTATTCCTTTCTTTTCAATTACATCTTTAAGAAAATTGTAGATAATCTTTTCTTTAGTTTTTTTTTATTAAATAACTTGACATTTTCAGAATTTTTAAAATTGATCTTAATTATCCATATGTTCAAATATGTTAAAAAGGAAGTTTTTATAGGGTGTCCTAATTTATTTACATGACTGTACATAGTTTTTATACAATGAAATATGAAGAGGAGATGAAACTCTAACACAGTAGGCTTAGCCTTGTGGAAAATGTTGATTCTAATAAGGCTGTCAGGCCTTAATCCAGATAATCCCATTGAAAAGTAATCTGATAAATTTACCGATCTCTCTGAGACAGACACATGTGATCATCTCCCTGTCTGTCTCTCTGGACTGTGTCCAAAAACAACACAGTCTCTGCCAGTTTGATCCCAGCCGCATTGACTATCTGCTGCAACACCCACAACCACCAAACACTGGCACATTCACACACAGGGGTCACCAAGGGAAACCCCTAAAAGCATCAAAATTTTCCAAAAGACCCCGTCCCCGAGGTCAACCCGGGGGTAAAAAAATAGTCCCTGTTAGCCTTTTATAAACCAGAGTGTTTCTAAAAAAAGCACTTGGGTGACCAGAAACTGTAGCTGAAGCCACATCACCCTATCTTTAGCTTTATTTATGTCCTGGTGTTGACAGCCCCCACTTGCAAAGGTTTCCAGTCATGGTCACATGTGTGGCGAGCCCTTGGCCCACTGCTGGAAAGCACCGTGGGGTGAAACAGTAATCAGTGGGCCCATGGCAATGCCAGCCTGCATCCTTCAGAGAAACAAACTGCCTTACAGCTGCTGAGTTAACAGCTTGATGGTCCTGCTCAGATTCTTTCCATCTACTTAGTGTTTATGGAGCTCTCTTTTGATGACCGATAAGTGTGTCCTCTATTGTTAAACCTTGATTGAAAGTATTACAACGGTCACATGCAGGAATTGTTGTTAAATGGAAGCTGTAAAAATAGAAAGGTTTCCAGTTGTGTGCCTAATTTGACTTATGTGGGTCACGTTTCCTGGCCTTTTGCCAAGCTTTTTATTTTACAGCTGAACTCTGTTCATGGAGAGAGGGTGACTGACTGATTACATCCCTGGGAGGCATGATTACTCACACTTTCTCACAAGTGCGTTTAATATGTGCTTTTTCAAAAACTCCGGCACAGACCTTACATGTGCAAAGCCTATGATTGTATGTTCACAATGTAAAAGATTATAAATAAATCACTTTCAACTAGGTAAAATTAATTACACTTTATTTACCTCCAAATCATTTTACCTCAAAACACAACGAATTTCCATTAAATATTGGATGTAACATTATGTGATTTGCATCAGCTGCATTTACACAAATTAAGGTGAGTGTTAATATCTTGTGAAAAAACTAACTTGTAGTTTTCAAATGTTGTCAGTCATGTTTAGCAAGATTGTATTGAATAGACTTGTATAGACACTGATTTTACATTGCCTTGCAAAAGTATTAAAACCCAGATTTAATCTCATTTCAACCAAATATTTCTATTTATTTATTTTTTTTGATATTTGGTTTAATAGACCAACACAAGGTAGTGCATACTTGTGAAGTAGAAGAAAATGGTATATTTGTTTCAAATGTATTTTTTGTACCCAAAAAAGAAAAGGATTCGAAAAGTGTGGTGTACATTTGCATTCAGCCCCCTCGAGTCAATGCCTGCAGGTCTAGGGACTCAATTATTTGCTCATTCTTATTTGCAAAATAGCTCAAGCTCAGTCAGTTCGACCGACTGGACAATGTCAGTGAAGATGAATCTTCAGGTCAGGTTAATCTAAACCATTTCATTGTAGCTCTGGTCGTATGTTTAGAGTCATTGTCTTTCTGGAAGGTGAACCTTTGCTTAAGTCTCAAGTCTTAGCAGCCCCAATAGGTTTTCTTCCAGGATTTCCCTTTTTCAGATAACGGATCGAACAGTGCTCCACAAGAAGGCCAAAATCTTAGGAGACTGTTTTAAAACTTAACCCTTTATAAAACTTCTCCATAACATTATCCCTAAACTGCCAGCTGTGTTCCTTTGTCTTTATGATGCTGTTTGTTCACTAATGCTTTCTATCAAACTTCTGAAGCCTTCACAGAGCTGCTGTATGTTTATGGGGTTTAAATTACACACAGGTGGACTCTATTTACTAATTAGGTTACTTCGGGAAGCAGTTTATTGCACTAAATTCCATTTACAGTATCAGAGTGAAGGGGCTGATTACAAATGATTGTCTTTTTTCAGAATTATAGGGGTTAAAATTCTTGGTTTATCACATAAAATCCTCATAAAAATCTGCTCTCGAATGTATAGAAGTTTGTTTCCCTGTTTGTGAGGTTTCAAACTTTGTATTTAACTCATGCTTATTCTTTGCAAGTAATTTATTTATTTTAATGGACTGACTGAGCCACAAACCATGGAACCAACCAAAGTTTGAATATTTGTGGCAAACCGAGGGAATTTAAAAAAAAAAACTTTTTAGTCCAAATTTCAGTCACACAACAATCAGTCACAACAAGTGATGCAAATTAACACTGTTTAAAACTTTGAAACCCCAGCATGTGTGTATATAATTGCAATGTTTTAAATTATCTAATTTAAATATGCAATTATCATTATGGTCAAATTAAAGGTGGTATTAGGCTTACATTTTTGTTGTAATGTTAGGATTAAGTAGGCAAGATCAGTTATAGCAAGATAAAATTTATTGCTTTCATAAAATTTTTTTTCTTAGTTTAACTTTAATTTATAATTTGGCCAAGTCTTTTACATAATCCAGGCACAGCTAGATTAAAGTTCAGGAAAGAGTGGCCTCAGGTTCTTCTGACTGAGTTTATCATGTTACTTTGCCTTTGAGTGAATAAGGTTTTGATGCAGCACATATAGCTGTTACTCCAAATAGGGCAGATTAATGGGTTAGACTATATAGCCTTCTTCACTTCACATTAAAGGAGACACAGAGGAGAAGGATGAAGAGCCTGTATGACTCCATGTGGAAAAACTGAGTGTGTTTCTTCTCCTCCTCCTTTTTTTCCCTTTTTTCCCTTCCTCTTTTGTCTCATGCGTTTAATCAAGTTCAGAGCAGCTTTGCCCACACAAGGACAGTAGGTTTCATCCCACTCAGGCATCAGTTCATGACTGATGGCAGGAGCTGCATTCACAGTGTAGGTGGAGAGTGTGTATGTCTGCATCTGTGTCTGTTTCTAAGCTGGCTCCTCACGACTGCAGTAGTCACACTTAGGGTCTGTTGGTGCTCTCATTAGATCTCTTTCTGAACCACAGCACAAATACATTGTTGTCATTTCTTTTATTTTTCCATACTGGTCCTTGCATTGATGTACTGTATGCTGAGTCTCAGGATTGCTATAATGGGAATGGGAACCTGGTTGCCAAGATGTGTCAGTGTTCAATATGTGTGGTATAAATGAGTCTGAGAGCAATGGAATATACATTGGTTTTAGTTTGAGATTATTTTTTTTTTCTTCAATGTAATATGATTTTAGTTTGTATACACTCTTACTTTAAGGGCCCAAATAAAAATGAAATTTTTACATTTTCAAGGCAACATTGAGGTCAGTAGATACAATTATTTTCTTTTCCTTTTGTCTTTAGGCTAACATTAGATTTGCACAACACATCCTGTCATTTCTTTATAACCTGCTTTTTATATGTATTTGGGGACCCTTTACATTCATATTCAATGTCCTTTTTCCACATGTGTATCCCGTCCTGTCTTCCCCTTTTTTTGGTTTTTTTTGGTACTGTGCTCACTTTTACATGACTTTACCTACTCCATGGGAATAAGACCTTATCAATGCAATACTGTGTTCTTTCACTAACCAGAAGTTTAATGCCATTTGAACAGCTGAAACTAATTACAAGGTAAGTTACACATCTGTTGCACCCTTTTATTCTTAGACTCTGCATGGTCACTAAATCTGAGACAGATTATAACATTCCTTGCTTTTCTTTTAACCATCAACTGGACTGAGATTGCAGCAGCCAGATTTCTGTATTTGAGGGAGATGTTTCCGGCTTGTCTTGTTATGTAATTTGTTTGAGAAGAACAGTCAATGATTTGGTGATTTGGCTAAGTAAATACATGTATTTCATTAATGGCTGCTAAATGTTCGGGAGGATAGGTATGTTAACACTCAGCCAAATAGTGCTATTATTTCTGGTGGCTGCTGTAATAGCTGTTTAAATTATTATGTTACATTTTTATATTGCTGAACTTTTAACTCCTGCCATTACAGTAAAACTTAATCAGTGTGCTGGGTCTATAAGCACATAAAAAATAGTTTCAACCACAAAATGAATGGCAGTTCTGAAATCACTGCACTGATCTATCTTCTACTGCTGTTAAAAATGCATCAGTGTAACACCTACACACTGCAAGGTGCAATGGAGTTTGGTTAATTGTCATGCGTGAATTGCAGTTTGGTCTTGAATGAGATTCAGGTTCATTTCCAGCTTCCTGTTTTGATAAATTCTGACATGTAAGGGTGATTATGGTTTCTGAGATGCCATAAATAGCAGGAATGAC